>QJNZ01000016.1:0-255550 GCA_004155055.1 Monosporascus sp. CRB-8-3
CCCCCCCCCCCCCCCCCCCCCCCCCCCCCAATCCTGCTCATGATTACCCTCCCTTTTTCCCATGGCTATCTAATTAATGGCCAACAGGACGCACCTCTTCATTGGAAAACCCGACACGCCGGAAAACCGGAAGGTTTTCGAGGCAGTGATACCCCTGGGCCGAGGATCCACTCCGGCTGATGTGGCGAATGCCTGCTGCTATCTAGCAAGCGACGAGGCTGCTTTCATCACGGGCGTCAACATCGAAGTGGATGGTGGTAGATGTGTTTGAACACACGCGATAGTTGCTGCAGGAGCCCTTGATAACGAGGTGACGGTTCGCTGAGGGATATCCGTGGTAGTCGTTGCCATACCATCGCTGATTTCTGAACGGACTGGTAAAATCTATCACGAATTAGGAAGCATCTGATCCGGGTGCAGGGCTAGATGACCGCATCGTGCATCGTTTTAATATATCAGAAGTTCTTGGTTTCGCAGGGCCTTTGTAGCTCATAAGCCGAAGTTGCGGTAATCATCCTTATTCGTAGTCCAAGTCGTGCTCGCCTGTACCAAGCCACAGGCTAATATGTTATGGCTGCAATATATTGATCAACGTCACCGCGTCTAGGGTAGGCTGCGGCTCCATATATATGCGGCGATACAACTGTCGGCAGCGTGCCGACCTGCCCATTCCTGTCTCCTTCCGGAATTTCCCTTTTGGGATATCGTTGTTCTCAACCACGCGATGGTCTTCTCGAAGTGGTGCCTGTTGATCCTCTCTAATTGGACGCCCCGAACCTCCGAGCGGCACTCTCTCTGTGTGATTCCACGAGAGGGAGATCCGGGCCGTCGTGGTGGAGAGATTTTTGAGATGTGCCAAGGATCGTCAGTGGTGGAACAACAACGTCGGGGATAATTCTTAATTTTAGTCAGGTCCGCATGGGCTCCTAGTGCCGTGAAGGGATGACTGCCGGCTTGCTGGTCGGGTATATCTTGAGACTACTTCTTCCAGGAGGTCTGCGAAACCTGGACCGTTATCACTTCCCTGCTTCGCCTTTCTCGCAGTCGCCCTACCAGTTAAACTCACTGTTGACCCCATATTGTCCGAGATGAAGAACTTCGCCGGCCTCCTTGCTGCCGCCCTGGCGGCTACTCCCGCCTCGGCCCATTACATTTTCCAGCAGCTCAAAGTGGGCAACACGCAGTTCTCGACCTGGGAGCACAGTACGTAGAACGACGCGGATTCCCTGAAACACTCTACCCGGTTGCAAAGTAGACGGTGATCGCCTCGGGGAGTTGAGATTTATACTGGACTAACACAAACTCCCACAGTCCGACAGCACACCAACGGTAACTCTCCCGTGACCGATCTGGCCTCCAACGACCTACGATGCAACCTTGGCGCGAAGCCTACCACGACCGTGGCCGTGAAGGCTGGTGACTCTTTCACCTGGACCCTTGACACAGTACGTGTTACCGAATTACTACCACTGGATTGCGGTATCGAACGTCGCTAACGCTGATGCAGGCCGTGTACCATCAAGGCCCTATCTCTCTGTACGTAGTCCCGGAGTAGAATATGGGCAGAGCTACATGCTGACCTCGTGCTAGTTACATGTCTAAGGCTCCCGGCAACGCGGCCGACTACGACGGAAGCGGTGACTGGTTCAAGATCAAGGACTTCGGTAAGCCTAGACTCGCCCAACCGTACCGCGACACCAGAATAAGCTAACAGCAATCATCTACAGGTCCCGAATTCCAAGGAAACTCGGCGACCTGGCCCATGTACCGTAAGTCGCAATCAACAACCACTTCAGGGCATCGCAATGTCGGCCCGCGGAATACCTCATGACTGCCCCTGGCCATTGATACACGCGCTCACTCCGTTCCAGAAACGTACACGTCCCAGATCCCGCGCTGCATCGATGACGGCGAGTACCTGCTCCGGATCCAGTCGCTCGCCATCCACAACCCCTGGCCGGCGGGCATCCCGCAGTTCTACATTTCGTGCGCGCAAGTCAGCGTGACGGGCGGCACGGGCACCGCGAGCCCCCAGACGGCCAAGATCCCCGGCGCCTTCAAGGAGACGGACCCCGGCTACACCGCTAACGTGAGTTCTTCTCTTCTATCCCGCTACGTATCGTTCGAGAAGACAGAGACGCGGGGAGGGAGTCCGGGTGTGATGGCTAACGCTAACGTGGGGTTTGACGCAGATCTACAACAACTTCAACAGCTACACTGTTCCCGGCCCCAAGCCTGTAAGTCCTTGGTCCTTTTCCTCTCTGGTTCGGGGAATATGGCTGAAAATCGATAGTTGACTTGCTAAATGCATTCGTTTATGCGTTAAGTGGCTTGTGTCCCGCTCTGGCGTGTAGACGGATCAACATGCGTTTGGCGCAATGAAACCGAGCTCTGGAGAAGCGTGTACTATGAAGAGAGCGACTAGATAGACGTACTTACTTCGTGTACATATTCCAATAAGATGTTCGTCTGTAACCCACTTCAATACGCCCTTGTCGGCCCATTCCCTACATCTTGCGGAAACCGGTAACACGATATTCCCAGCCCCGTTTGCAGTTGGTAATGCGACCGACGCAAATATTAAACATTATCCTGAATGAGCATTAGCTTAATAACCCAGATTAGTTCGAATTGCCTATGATTAGTATGTGGACTTTTGGGTTGTGTTACCCCATGCACTAGCACCCAGTCAAAACACCCCACCCCGCAGAGGGCCAGGAACGGTAGGATTAGGGGGACCTACCCGCAACAGAAAATAGGGCAAGCCAGCCGGGGCAAGCCTAAAAAGATTAGGAGGTCGATAAAAAATGGAGATGGGAGGAAGTCCAAAAGGAGTGCCAAAAAGGGGGAAATTCGAAAAAAGGAAGCAGTGCCCATTACTGGAGTCGAACCAGTCGCCTCCTCATATCGAGGCAACCTATACTAGTGAGGCGCTCTACCGCTGAGCCAAACGGGCTTTATTTTAATTGGTTGGTGAGGGTTACCGATATTCAGTCTGATATAGAAGGCCAGGGGTGGAGAAAGTCTATGTGGGCCACAGGCTGAAGTGATAATAGATATGTAGTGAGGAAAGGGAGTGAAAACGTGTGGGTGCAACTACGCTGGAACTTACCCATGACGCTACCGTAAGGTAAGCAGGTATAGGTGAGTGTACGGAAGATAGCTTCTAAGGGATTTACGGCGTTATCCAGTAAGTGAAGGGAGCCGGGGGACGGACGTGGCCGGTGGCATAACCGCCAGCCTCTTCCGTGTTAACGACCCCGCAGAAGGACAATGAGCTCCCATCTGGATCTCCCTAAATTCTGGAAATGCCAGAGTTCAGGATTCGTGAGATACCTCAGCAACCTCTTTGCCGTCCTCTGCTATACAAGTAGTCTCTGTCTCTGGGGCGCGCTTGACACAATTCACCCGCGACTGCTGCGCGATGTGGCGGAAGTTATGGAAGAAAGTTATCGAGTGACTCTCCGAGAACAGCCAGGGATTGAAGGCGCCCCTGCTGGCAAGACGTGCCCGGGTTGACAAATCCACATCACCAAACCATGAATCCGCTGAGCGTAGGATTCACTCCTATTGCCATTACCGACTTACCAAATCAGGGACCGTCTCTCAGGTATGTGAGGTTTATTTCCAATACAGCAAGAAGAATAATATTAATTCATTCGTTCTACATGACCTTTCCGTCCACATGCTATGACGAGAATGAAAAGGAGATTTAAGAGAGGAGGTGAAATGCCTTTGGCCAATTATGCCTTGGTCTAACGCTACTTAACGATGGCCTTACGCCGGCTCTAGAAGGCCCACGACAGCGGCGTCCGACCATCCTTACCCTTCGAGTTGATGCCGCTGCCCCTATCGAGTAACAGCTGGGCGACGGCTGCATGCTCGCTCGCAGCGGTATGGATTAGTGGCGTCTGGCTACGCTCGTTATCCATCGACTCGATGTCGGCACCCTTCTCCGGGAGCAGCTTGACGACCGCCTCGTGCCCGTATTCTGCTGCGAACGACGGTGGTGTCTGGCTGAGGTGACATTTAGACTCGAGATCAACACCCTTTTCCAATAACACCTTTACAACCGCCTCGTGCCCGTGTTGTGCTGCTAACGACAGGGGCGTCTGAGCATTATTCCCCTTCGACTCGATATCGGCACCTTTTTCCAGGAGTAGTTTGACGCTCGCCTCACACGCGTCCCATGCTGCCCGCGATAGGAGTGTCTGGCCGAAGATATTTTTAAATTCAAGGTTAGCGCCTTTTTCCAAAGGCACCTTGACGACCGCTTCGTGCCCATTCCTTGCTGTCCACGACAAAGGTGTCTGGAGATCACTGTCCTTCAAGTCCACACCGTCTCCGCGCAGAAGGACCCCTGCAACCTCATGAACGCCAAAGTATACCGCCAAGTAGAGTCCCATCATATGCCTCGGAATGCTTGCAAAACCATAATCATCGTCGAAAAATATTAATAGTTGGCTTGACGCCTCCACCTTCGCGTCGCATCCTAGAAAGTCTATTCCTGAATGAAAGTCGAAGCCTCAGGAGAGTGATGTCCCCAATTGGTTGTGGCGTAGTCGTAGAGTGGATTTGATTGTAGTCGCTTTTCAAACTCCTTATTCGTTAGACAAACTCCGCTCTCAAAAGCGTTATACGAGAGTTAAGTAGCGCAGATAACGGCAATCTCGGTCGTTGCATTCGGAAACCATTTGTCTTGTGTTCGTTGGAAGTACTCCTGCGTCGTATAATGAACCAACCGGATTATATTGCTCTCTTCATCGACTGTAACTAATCCAGCACATACCGATACCATACATTGAATATCAATAAGGTTTCTTGATCGAGTTCAGGTTCGCCGACTTCCCCTGCAAGCGCGTGCTGAAGTAGTTAAAGGCATCTTTGCATAGGTAATACAGGACAGGACGTGCTTAGCCAGCTCCTTTTCATCTTTTAACTGGCATCCAATTCGCTCCATCGCGTCGTTGTACGCATGGTCGTGGGCGTCGGATCCAGTAGTCAATTTTCTTCACAGCAGCACGAATAGCCTTGGGCGACCTTTTCCTTCTAAGGAGTCGAAGTGAAATTGTGCAGGTAAGAACCTGGGAATGTTAGTATCATCCAGTTGCCAGTTTATAAGAATCGACCTACATCCCGCTAACGGCTTTAAGAATTCCGGTTTTGATTTCTTTCTGCAAATCAGAACTATTTTTGACACACGCCAGAAGTTGAGATAGGTGGCCGTCCAGATAAGTTTTCACATCTTCATCAGTGGCTCGGATCTCCAAGGACGTACTTCTGTCAAATTGCCTGGAGATTTCCGGAATAGACCTCGAGGTCGCAAAGATATTTACTCCACGTTTAGCTTAGAGGCTGAAGAGCTCCGACAAAAGCTTCATCTGGCAACCACCAGATACTTGACATTTATCAAGAGCATCAACGATATGAATACTCTTGGGTATTCCACGGCTACCGACTGGATAGCCACCGAGATGTCTGCGAACGATGGTCGTGTCCGTTCGTTTTTATACTCATCGTGGAGAGATTTCACGCTGTCCGGCAGGGACGACCGCCTTTGAGCTAGCTGCTTCAGCAAGCTGGCGAAGAGATCTTCGGCCTTCTGCTCGTCTTGACGCCTGAAGTTGCAGCAGATGTATACGATGCAGGTGCCCTTGTCGGTTCCGAAGCAGGCCATAAGCTCGTCTACCACGATTGACGTGAGGATTGTCTTTCCTGCTCCGGGCATTGAATGGCAAAACAATGTCCGCTCGTCGGTCCGCAGCCACACCTGGAACTCCGGCGAAGCCAGAAGCCACTGCCCGGTCCCGGCCTGCCGCCGCTTGATGAAGTCGCTTTGCTGAGGCGCATAGTCGGCCGGAGTGAGCCAGTTGAGAATGGCGTCTTGCTCATCAGCAGCCTGACGAGCCTGCTGCTTTACCGTTCCCTCCCTGACTTCTTTCAAAATTGTGGCTTGAAGGGCCGCACTATCGATGACGACCAGGTTATTGAGAAATTAGCATTGCCGTTGAAGGTTTTCAACAGCCTCCCGCGTCTTCTTTGCAAGAAAGGCCCCTTTTATTCGCTCCCATCCGACCCGGTGACCTTGAGCGCGTTTTTTCAATTTTGCAAGCAAATGCTCTAGTTCTGTCCGACAGGCCGATACCATGACGCCGGTGTCGGTTAGAGGGTGTTACATCCGTAAGCTGCGATAATACTGTGGAATGTCGACCTAGGAAGCGTTGATGAAAACCTGGTTCAGAGCTACGTTCGTATTCGTTTCAGAGAGGATGGGTTTTAAGACCTGGAGCTCAGCTATGAAGCTTTTGACATTGGCTAGTGTATTTTTCCAGTCCTGTCCAAATTGGATGCCCACCTGAACGAGCTGACCTGCGACGCCGATTATGCCGATGATGCCGAATGGGTCCGCCATGTTGGCTATTGTTCAGTTGGAGAGTAATACATAGACTGACTGAAAATTTCTCGAGATTTCTGAGAGCATGGAGGATGGAGGGGTAATAAGCCTGCGTTTTTGGCATGGGGTGGCGAGCCCTGTAAAAAGTTCGAGCATCGCAGATTACGCAGCAGACCCTACGCGAGGCTCTGTCCTAGATGCATAGAGGCTGGCGAATTGATTACGCCGGGAAGCCCAAACGGCGGGTTACAGACTCGCGCTGAATTGTCAACTGTGGCGTCCAGAATTGCAAAGCTCATGCAGCTAAATTTGGTCAGCATCGACAGAACTGGCCCATGCCCTCGTTTTAACGTAAGGAGCTTGCGAGTGGACGAGGGTTATTGTGGCGTACTCCCTTTCTCTATGTTTGGGTTCTTTGATAGGAGAGTTTGGCAAGAATCCCAAATAGGAACATACGGGTAAGCGGCCCATGAGGCCAGTGCGTATGGAACCATTTCCTAAACCACTGCTAATTTGTGTGGCCCGTACCAGACCTGGTCATGCCGTGAAGCCCTGGAAGCTTTGGTTGACCCAACTTACCCAACTGACGTTATCGCCGACTTGAGGACATAGCTGCCCCGTTGACGACCTGGCCAGCCGTCGACCCGGTTAACCGTCGACCTAGTATAAGCCAACACTGACAGCCAATATACATACAGTTATATGGGTGTCTGCAGCAACAGTGTATGCCGAATCTAGGAATATCGCTGGACACAGGTAGATTGCGTAGGAAAGACTCTTAGCAAGCACGTCACTATCAGAGTTTACTCCTGACGGAAACTCATGTACGTAGCTCCCGATATGGACTTAGACCTCATAGCATCGTCCTGCTCTGTCCGTCCCTCTGTTGGTGACACCTTTTTCTGGCCGAATCGGCGTCGAAGGCGTCCCCAAGAACATCGATATATATGGCTTCCGCGTAGTGACCATGTTGATGTCCATGTCTTATCCGAGTCTTGCTCTCACTTCCGGCGCAAGTTAAGGTGCATCTACCTAGAGACCTCATTCAGGACTCACTTCAGTGGGGATTGTTCCCGCTCCCCAGGTCGAGGAATCGAGGATGGTGTATAGGTAGGTGTGGAGTAGACTGCAGAAGGGTCTCGATTCTGGATATGTTAGGGGATACGAGTACTGCGAATCACCTTACTTACTCCTTACCTTACGAGGCTCCCTATGCCGCGCTGGGATATACTAGGGGTCTATTCGCATGCCTACGGTGGCTTCTCTTGATTCATAGCAACAAGTGTGTTCGCCATACCTTGGGCAATTTCCCAAAAACCCGAAAAAGCAGCTCTACAGCGTGGCTTAAGAGCCGAAGCACGAGTCCTAGCATATCACAGCGTCAGACTCTCGTACCCACTCATCCCTTCTCACTCATCCTCGCCGCAAACTTGTCGGGACGAATAAGAAGCTCGAGAATCACCTCACATGACACTAGGCAGCAGACGCCAACGAAAGGTGAGAGACAATATATGGCGAATAGAAGATCTATACAGTTCTACAACGGCTTTTCGGGTTGGGGTTCGGCTCGCATCTGACAAGGGGGAGACCCCAACCCCATGACCTCGGGTGTGCCTGGGGTACCTGCGACAGCTCATCCTCAACTACATGTCCAAGTGATGGACGAATCCTGTCTGCCACTCATAATCGTATTCCCTCGTGCATACAGGTCCTTCGCGGCTTGGTTCAGGAAAAAATCGATTGATGTCCTTTTTGCGGTGGGAGAGTGGGCCGAAGCTCTAATATACAAGTTTTGGAGCGTCTAGTTGGCGTCCGGTTGGCTCAGGATGTACTCGACCGCCTTGTCGACTGTTGCGCATGTGTTAGTAGCTTGCCTCGTGTTGCGATAACTTGGATGTCAGGAGGGGGTATACGTACTACTATGGATGGCATCCGCCTCCTTATCGGGGATCTCGATGCTGAACTCCTGCATGCAAAATCAGCAATCGCTTTCAGCATCCAGAGAGAGAGACACTTGTTGCAGATTCGCAAGCTAGCGATGGGCCTCTATCTGGTGTAGAAAGCAACGTACCTCTTCTATCGCCATAACAACCTCCACCGTGTCCAAGCTGTCCAGACCGAGATCGTTGGCGAAGTGCGAGTTAGGCTTGACCTACTCGAAGTTAGTTTTCTCCGCACTAGCTGCCAAAGTCAGGGCAGCATCATGGGGATTTCGTACGTTGCTTGGGTCCGAGACCTAATAAACCAAGATGTTAACAAGAGAGTCCCAGGTCGATAAGGAAGCCGCAACGCATTTTTAACCATGCATTCGCGATCCAAGATCGGGCAGCATAGCGCAAAACGAGCAGGTCATAGGGTTTCCCTGATATATCCCCTTCACGCCCATCTCACAACCTTAACCCACGCATCTGAACCCGCACAAAATTTGCCCGCACCCGAAAAAAACGAAAAGCAAACCCAGCAAAAGCCCAACTCGTGCAAGTAATCTTGCATGAACAAGAACCGGATGACTACTAACCTTATCGAAGCCCTGCAAGATCCCAATGATGCGATCCTCCACCTCTTCCTTCTTCAGGCCCGACGCAGCCGAGTACATGCGCACGGTCTGGACACCAGCGAACTTCAGCGTCGGGTTGGCGGCAGCTCTAAGGACGGTGGGCGCGACGGCGACTCTCCGGAGGGGGGCGGACCGAGCAGCGACGCGGGACGCCTGGGCGGCGGTGCGGATCAATGCCGTGCGGAACATTGTGTGCGTCTGGTGGTTGTGCTGGAATATTAAAACCTCAATTGGAGGGGGAGTAGAGGGGCGCCGGAGTCGGGAGGGTGGCGGTTGTTGGCGGTGTTGGTAATGGTTTTGGTGGTGGTGGTGAAGTGAGTGGATGATGGAGCTTCGAGTAAATTTCTCGTCAATGTCAACTTGCCCGGTCCCCAAAAAGCAATCAAGCAAAGCCAAGCAAGTACCTGCAAAAGCAGAGCCAAGTTTAAAGAAATGCGTTTATGTAATCCCCATCTAATCTATGTCGTAGTGATCCGAGCTTCCGAACTAGAGCCGCTTCGGGAATCGGGGAATTCGGGTCCATTCGTTCAGGGTGCGAAATGCACGTCATTTGATGCGCTGTTTTGCTCCCGAGCACATACATAGTAAAGCGGCCGGCTGTCGTGTCAGTTGCCATCATCTGTCCTCGGGCTGCCAAATTCCCCCCCCCCCAATCATGTGCATTGTACAAGGCCTGCGGTTCTGAAGGCGGTATATACGTCATCAAAGAAGAAAATTGTCCTCGTCATGAAGCAGAATATTTTTCCAATGGATCGCCACCGGTGACTTTCTGCGAGGCTGGCTGGAAGGCACGTTGTAAACAATGTATCTTAAAGAAGTAGGAATGCGACAGAGGGTTAGAGCCAGGAGACGATGTTGGATATTATCACAGACGAGACATGCTCCTTTTAGTGTAGGTAGAGAATATTTACAATGCCCGTAGTACCCATACAAGCCCACTTAGTTTGCTTAGTTTACGCCCCTGCTTTCGCACCGAACCGCTGGTTACCTGTAGGGAGAGTCGGCTCTGATGACGGCCGCCAGCTCCGGCTCCCACTTGTCTCCGTTGGCCAGGAGCTTCTCCTTGTTGTACAGCAGCTCTTCCCTCGTCTCCGTGGAATACTCGGCGTTGGGCGATTCGACGATGGCGTCCACGGGACACGATTCCTGGCAGAAGCCGCAGTAGATGCACTTGGTCATGTCGATATCGTAGCGTGTAGTTCGTCTCGAGCCGTCAGCTCGCTCCTCCGCCTCGATCGTGATGGCCTGCGCCGGGCAAACCTGCATACATTGTTAGTTCCTCTCGTAACGGGCCCGGCGGGTGATGATTCGGGCTCTGCCAGGGTAGCAACGGTAGTCGCGGGTTCAACATACAGCTTCGCATAGCTTGCAGGCAATGCACCGCTCTTCGCCAGAGGGGTATCGTCTCAGAGCATGTTCGCCACGGAATCGAGGGGAGATGGGGCCCTAATTTTGTCCAAGAAATCAGCCAGTGGCTCCTCGATATTTTCTTCGCTTCGGGCGATCCGAGATCCTGCACAGCCTGAAACGCTTCGTCCCTAATCGTTCCCGAGGATAGAGGCCACGAACCTTCTCGAAGGGATAGTAAATCGTATAACTAGAATCGGCAAAAATGTCAACACACACCTTCCTTCCCTTGGCGACGCACGATTTCTCCTCCCTCCCTCCCGGGCGACAGAGCCAAGACTTACGGGGGTCTGAAGAACTGCTCCAGCGCGACATACATGCCGCGGAACATCTCCGTCATCAGGAAGAACCTGCCCGCGCGGTCGAGTGTGCTCTCCTTCTCCTCGTCCCACCGCGGCACCCTGCCCATCCGGAATCCCTTGGGCGGCGGACCAGAGGGGGTGGCGTATGTGCGTTGCGCTGCTATCCTGGCGACGGCGGATGCGGCTACAGGTTGTCGGCGCACGAGCTGGCGTGACAGCATAGCGGCGGCTGTCGTAGAGGTCGTGAGCCCTTGCATTTTTGTTTCTTTCTTTTTTTCTCCGTTCGTCGGCCGGTCGCAAGTTGGGCGACGGGATTGAGTGGAGGTGGTTGTAGGTGGTTGTATTGCTGTTCAAATTGACTGCCCTGAAGGCGAAATCTTGCCACCAGTAGCTTTGAGATCATTCGCATCCGATTTCTAGAATTTGGGACGTTCCCTGCAGGTGGAGCGTTCCGGGCTGGAGCTTCCGCCAATGACGGCGGGTTACTTTGTAATTGAGATCTAAGCGTGGGTCACGTGTATCAAGCCGCATCTTGTGTACGTATTTACGCCTCTTGAGCCACATTGCACATTCGAGCCACAATGCAAAAGGGGCAGTTGGAACCCCTCACAAATGATTTGCTCAAAGTGTCACTTGGAGTGTTGAGGAACCGCGGTGGTAAAGCGTGGCTGAGCTCAGCTGCCGGGAGTGGCAAGCTGTTTTCAAATTAATTGACACACCTATTAACACAGTTATTTTAAATAAAGATAGGTTTATTATTTAATAGCATAGTATTTAATCTTTAAATGCTATATACAGCTTCATTTTAAATAATTACGTTAATTTTCTAGATTTTATTAAAGTTATTATATTAATATAGGGTGATACTAATTAGGTGTAGGTGTGTTCACTATTTTAGAAAAGACTTTAATGGATATGCTCATTCCTCATCCATGCTTGTAGAAGACTCTAGGTTCAGATAACGGGTAGTAACAGGGGTACCTCTGAGCGCACATGTAACTGGACACAGCTATGCAACCCCCCTTGGCGTTTTCTGTAGGGGACAAGTGAAGGCGTCAAGTACTGGGACTTACCCGCTTTGGGCAACCCGAACTTGCAGCCGAGCCCGTTAGTTCCACTCGCCTATACAGTTAGGGATAAGAGTCCAGTTCAGCATCCAGGATCCTATCATCCTTCCGGGATCATTGCGTGGGGGCGCAGTGGCAGAGTGGTCTAATGCGCGAGACTAGAATAATCTTGCTCTATAGTGAGGTTCTCTAGATGATCTCGTTCCTTCGGGAGCGTCTGTTCGAATCAGGCCTGCGTCGCTTCTTCTCTTTATTTTGCTCGTCTCCTCCTCTCCGTATAAGAGGACTTGTCGTAAATAGAAATTTTTTTTTTCCTTTTAAATGTAAAGAAATAGAAAAATTACGGTTTTAAATTTTAGCGGAAAATAATATATATTAAACTTACGTAATATTTTCTTTAAAGCTGCTTTTTAAAATCTCTTTTTAACTTTTATAAAAAGAATATTATTATTAAAATTATAATGAACTTTATAATAGTAATATCGGTAATTATATTATATTTTTTAAACTGTAATTTTAAGTATCTTAGTTTTAAGTCCTTTATTTTTAATTAAGGGAAGAAAAAAGTAACTAGATATAACTATAACTTTTTTCTTCTTATAATTTTAAGGTTATAAATTAAAACCATTTTAATTCTTTTAACGTTTTAATAATAAATTACTATCTTTACCGATACGCCTTTATAAAATATTTTTATTTTTATTAATAATATTTTTAATATAAATAAAAATAAAATTATATTACTTTATTTAACCGAAATTAAAATTAAAACTTTATTAACTTTATAAATAAAGTTTAATTACGACTTATAATTTTAATATTTAATTATAATACGGCTTGAAATATATTTAAAATATTTAAAAGGTAAAGTTACCGTTATTATAAATTATAAGACTTAAAAACTTCTTTTTTACTTTTTAAATCTTTTATAATAAGCCGTAAGCTTCGCTAAACGAACAAGCTTTTATTACCTATTATAACATCCAAAGCTAAAGAAAAGAAAAGGAAAAGGAAAAGGGTGGTTTCTAGTAGGTAGCTTAGAAAGAAGCTGTGGGCTAGGGCTAGGTGCACGGGCCACCAAACCCGCTGCCAAACCACGGTCCCGGTACGTACCATAACAAGGCTTAAAGCAATACAACTCTAGCTTGACGGCGAATGGCTTCGTATTCCGTTCATTGTTAGTCAAGTCACGGAGAACAGCTGAGGAGTTTGTGAGGTCCGGGCAGTAATATTAGAGAGCCATGAGTGGCACCAGTCCATATCGTCGCAGCACGGAGTCCCCCCTTATTGCGCTTTTGGGAGCGGGGTGCCAGCCTCCTTGGCTTTGAGTTGCTAGAAGGCTACGATATATGTCTCTTGAGGTGTTCGCCGGACGGATCTGTCGCTGCGCTGCCTCTCCAGCCGCAACATACGTATCGAGTTATCTTCCCCTGATGTAAGGCTACTGTTTTACCCATTGCCACGTTGACAGGTAGATGACCTACATCTGAGGTTCAAAGGAGATCGGGACTGCAACACCAGGGCCCACCTGTTACGGGCCCGGTTCCCCCGTACGGCTTCCAATATAAGTACAGCTAAAAGCACCCAGTGATTGCTACAATTGCGATCAATCACCAGTCTTTTGTCCTTTGGCGGTGTGGTGCGGGGTGCAGCCATAACCCCACCCCAAAACCCCCAGGTCCCCCCTTCTGCCAACGAAGAAATTCTATCATACCGTTTCTTTGTCCGTTTCTGCAACGCCATGTCCACGTGGCGAAGGTAGTATCCCAACCGGGATGGAACACCCAAACCCCTCATATATGGCGGTCTTGATGCTGTCCGTGGAACAAGGCCACCTGGCTCTAGATACGGGAATGGTCACATATAAGTCATTGAGACCATTTCTATCCGAGCAAGGCTGGTAAAGTTCCCAAGAGGCAATTGCAATCACAACTTCGAGCCACTCTGAGCTACTAACCGATGCCTCTCTACCGCGGATCAAACGACGGAGGACCGAATCAGTGCCATTTCATGATGTCCCAGCGAAGCGGCTCAAACCGGTGAAGGACGATGCGGCGATTCTTGTAGAGGAGTCAGAGGACGCGGCGATGTTGGTGGAGGAGTCGGAGTCAGCCTTTCATTCATCGGCTCCTTCTTCGCCCGGCCGAGCTGACAATGGCTCCCAAACCCTAACGAGTGCCAGACGACCCTCGACTCGCACAGGACAAAATTCTTCACGGGATGACAACTTACGGAGCAACCACGACAGCAACGGCGGCTCCGGTAGCTACTACGGTTCTTTAGATGCCCAAAGTATGCTTCTTAAATTCCGGATGCGAGGCATCGCCGCGGAGAACGAAGCTGCAAAGTTCAAGCGTCGGTGGGAGGAGGCGAAGCGCATGATTTCGGCGCTCGAAAAAGAAATGAAGGCTTTAAAGAAGGCCGGGGAATAAGGAGTGGACGCGGGCGGAAGATGCGGAAGAGTAGGTTGCATATATGAAGGACAATTGGATAGCTAAATACGGGGCTGACTCAATATTTCGTTGCTTGATAAGGATTGGTAACAGTACTAGACCCGGGCCATGACAGCTGAACAACCCCTTATTCTAACTTAGCAGAGATACAGAATGTGAATAAGATAGTTCTTAACAAACGATAACACCTACCATAGCATTGCAGGTAGGTAACGAGAAAGATGATTAAGCGGAACGCCTTATAGGACTCCCACCTGAGAGGGTCGGCAGGCTGCTATAATGTTGACCTAGACAAGGAGTCATACATAGCTCGAGTACGACGGCCAAAGCTCGAGTCTTAGGAGATGCTTTTTTAGTCCATGTTTCTATCCATTTCCTAAAGAGCAAGAAGCCTCTCGGTCATCATCTAGCTCTGGCGAGGTAGATGGTTCCTACATTGATATATGCGTTCACCTCTTCCTCAGAACAAACTTTAAATCACTGCCTCTCCGCATCGCCCTAGAGTAGGACCAAGGTATTCGTAAGGCATCTGAGTACCATGACCCTTGTGACTCCGTGACGCACATGTGCCTGCTCTGGCACGTCGTTTTAGGAGAATAATTGCTGATTACTCGTCAGAATTGATGAGATGGTTGCGCACCATGGCAGAGAAAAGTAGATAGGACCATGTGACGGCTTTCAGAGGAAATTGGCTAGGACCTTGGACAATAAGTTAGCCCTCACGATACTCGTCGATGATTATTCCCTAAAAGAGGTCGTGTCGTAATAGTATCTCTATTGTCCGATGATTGAATATTCCACTAGTATTGAATCTCTCAGACGTATCAGGCGATATTTTAGTCAACGAATACAGGGTGCCTTGACTATCTATCTCCAGTCCGAACTCTGCGGGGATCAGGCCCTATAAGCAGGCCTTCGGAACAGGACATTAGCTAATTTTCTCTACTTTATAAGCCCGACTTGACATCACGATGCCTTCTCGATGAGCACCACCTTGCTCTGATAATCCCCAATAAAGTAATGCTGCAATCCCATGTTCATCAACGTCGAACCCGAGTACGTAGCGTTACCATCGACGGTGTACCTCGCCTGCGGATCCAAGCCTTGCAGCCGCAGGAAAGGCGCGGCGTGGTTGACGTTGGCGCGGAGCTGGAACCAGAAAAGCACGGCCCTCGAGCCGTCGGGCTCGATGAACAGCGCCGCCGGCCAGTTCGACTCCTCCGGCAGGTTGAGGCGCCAGAGATCGCCCTGGATGACGACGGGGCTCACCTTCTCGGCGAGCGCGATGAGATCGGGGATCTGCGTCCTCTCTTCCTCCTTCAGGTCCGCCGGGTCGAGCTCGAAGCCGAACGAACCGCCCATCATGGCCACGTGCGCGCGGAACGAGAATGGCGTCGTGCGTCCAGTCTGATGGTTCGGCACCGCGGACACGTGGGCACCCATGGCCGACGCCGGGTACACGAGCGAGGTCCCGAACTGGATGCGGATCCGGTCGAGCGCGTCTGTATTGTCGGACGTCCAGACCTGCGGGAAGTAGTGTAGGATCCCCGGGTCGAAGCGGCCGCCGCCGGACGCGCATCCTTCGAAGAGAACGTCCGGAAACCTGGAAGTGAGTACCTCGAAGACGTGGTACATGCCGAGCATGTATCTGTGACCGGTGTTCGGGCTGGGTGTCTCGTGCATTCCCCTGTTGTTGTCCCATTTCACATACGAGATGTCGGCGCCCTCGAGGATCTTCGACACAGAGTCGATAACATACTGCTGGATCTCCGGGAGCCCGAGGTCGAGGACCAGCTGGTTTCGCGTCTCCGTCCGCGGATACCCGCCGGCGTGCAGCGCCCAGTCGGGATGCGTCTCGTACAGCTCCGAGCGAGGGCTGACCATCTCGGGCTCGAACCACAGGCCGAAGCGTAACTTCTCGGATGAGTTGCCGACCTTCAGCTGGGTGACGCGATCGACCAATGGGCCCAGTCCATCCGGGAATCGGTCCTTGTTAACCACCCAGTCCCCGAGACTCGAGTTGTCCGATAGTCGTGGGTACTTGTCGCCGAACCAACCGTCGTCCATAACGAAGAGCTTGATGCCGAGCTTCGCCGACGCCTCGGCAAGGTCGTAGATGACGCTTTCGTTGAAATCAAAGTAAGCGCCCTCCCAGCTATTGAGAAGTACGGGGCGGTCCTCTTTCACAAAGTGACTTTTGATCAGGTTGTTGTTATACAGACGGTGGAACTTCCGAGACACGCCTCCCATGCCGGAGTCCGAGTAAACAGCAACGGCCTCGGGAGAGGTGAAGGTCTCACCGGGGCCTAGTGACCAAGAAAACTGGTAGGGGTTCAAGCCGAGAACGGCTCGGGTGAGGCCCTGCGATCCTTTCTCGACCTCGACCGAGAAGGATCCCGTGTAGACTAGGGAGAATCCCCAAGCCTCGCCCCGGGACTCGGTGGTGGTCGGAGACAGCAGGGCCAGGAACGGGTTGTGGAGATGGGAAGTGTAGCCGGTCGAACTCCCGAAGCTGTGGTCGACGAGCCTCGTTAGTTGATGGTCGCAGAGGACAGTAGACAAGTCGCAATTACTTACCCCTGCGCCCCGTATTCGACCTTTCGTCTGACCCTCTGAGCCTCACGCGCCCAATCACCCCTCAGCTCGATCATGTCAAGCTCCTCGTAAGGAAAGTCGACGCTGAGACTGGCTAGCTTCTCGATGGTGATGTCATTCGGTCCCTCGTTCGTGATGTTCACGCTCCGGACGACGGCGTCGTGCTTTGGGAAGATCGAGTACGAGAGATCGGCCGCCACGGAACTGTAGTTGTCGTACAGGTGAACAACGAGGGTCGTCACCTCGTCTTCGCTTCCGAACGTGGACGGGAGGCCCGGCAAAGCAGGCTTGCCTGGGATGACATCGTGTGACTTGTACTGAAGAGCACTGACGGTGTATCCCTCGGATTGGCGGATCTGGATCGCCGGAACTCGAAAGTCTCCTCGACCTAGATCTGGATACTCCCGTCTCACTCGACCCGGCATTCCGACCCACCCCTGAGGCTGGGGAACCGGCGGCGTGACGATATTCTCTGTCACGGGGCCACCGAAATGGGTCGAGATGAGATCGCCGCTGGTCTCGTTGGCGTAGAAGCGATAGGATACCCCATTGCCATTCAGCGCGAATTCCTTCCCATCGACTACAACACCTGATGAGAGTTAGCGACGACGTAGCAATAGGCGATCCGAGCTAGTCACACATACCGGTCTTGTAGGGATTGTTCTCAGCTGTAGCTGGACAGGTTAGAACTGATAGCAAGCTGGAGAAGGCGAGAAGACGCCCCGAAGACAAAGGGCGGGACATTGTTGAGGACTTCAGCTTACCCATCGCGGGAAGTCTTCCTCGACCGCACCTGGCCGGACTGGCGACGGCAGAACTTATAGTATGGAGTAGTCCCGAGGGAGCCGTCGCCCGATGGAGGATAATGTTGGGCTAGGAACCTGACGATCACGACGCTGAGCCTAATTTAGATTGACCACTGCGATCTTACGTCACATCTTCCTACGTGTTGCCCGTATAGGCATCCAGCATGGGGGTCATACGGATCCGCCGAGTCTATCGGTTGAACTCATCCCTAGACCGCAGTAGCTTATTCCGCATCTGCCACGCTATGGATACCTAGTGTTGGGGAAGGTTGGGGAAGCCTGGGCCGCAGGTGGTGATCAAAATTGACACACTTTTGGTTAGTAAGTCCTAAGAAAGTGTGTCAATTATTTGGATCACGTCTGGGCCGGAATGGATTTTAGCGATCTCCCATGAACCACTGCCAATGCATACTATGTACAACCAGACACTCCGGCGTTATGTAGACCGATATTACTTACTGCATCCTTCTATAGGGGCCTGCTAGACATTATTTATCCGCCTTTTCCTCGCTTCCTCGGGGCCCGTGGATGCAGCCCGGTGACAAGCTAGGGGGAACTGGTGGAGAATTATTACTTCGGAGGCAGCGACTCTGATGCGGGGAAGCCAAGACCCTCGGGCCAGGGGCAGGGGGGTGGAGTTTGGGACTACATCGGAGCATGCCGCCACTTATATGTGCGTAGCCTCTATGCGGCGGGGTTGAAAATTGGAGAATCATCATCAACCCGCGCACGCGTTCAGCAACCCCCATGAATATTCGCCGGGCCCCGAGTTCAGAATTCACGACATTGTCACTGAGGCGCGGTGCCCACCATGCTTCGTAATCTCCTTTGAATCCGGTCTATCCCGCGAGCTTGGTGGGCGGTATAAAGTATCATAGTAAGTGAGGGGGTGGGCCACTATCCATACGAGGAGGATGAAAGAAGGGAAGGGGAAAAAAAAAAGGGCCGAAGTACACACAAGGCATGCCCACATTTAGGACGAGCACAATATACCCATTTGATCCTAGGATTAAGTTGCAAGCTACGAAACTGCAGTTCTCCCCCGCACGGTGGGCGCTCACTTCGGTTACGTTAGCCCGAGGCCAAGGTGCGCGGCAGCGTGGCATTAATACTAGGTAGGTTGCTGCATAACAGATGTAAGGATCCCTAGCCGGATAACATCGCCCGGGCTGGTGTTCACTTGCTGAGCTATCACCAATACGGGGAGGACCCCGAAATCAAGAGCTTCTACTGTCACCGCATAGTATGGCTCGCAAGCAGCAATGTGAAAAAAATCGATTGAAAACTTCATTAGCTAGTCAGACGATGCAAGACCGCGAAATGAGCGCCCCAGGACATCTCAGCCGGCTCCCTCCCCGAGTTTGGGTTTCCTCCGGCATCGCCCAGCTCACTGCGCTTCATAAACAAAGTGTAGGATTGCGAGCGATGTCCTTCTCAATTCACACCCCAGATCGAGATCCTTCTCTCTCGGACTCCTCGGCCACCTCCTCCTTCACCTCCTCGTCCACATCTTGCAGAGTAAGACGTGTCATAATCTTCTCCAACACCTCCCTGGCCTCGGGCAACTTGCCTATGGGGACGAACTTCAAGTCGGCTCCCACCTGTGTTGCTAGTTCCTTGTATTTCTTGAAGTGATCGAGAATGCGATCTCGATTCTCAAACTCGGTGCTGGTGCAGTAGAATGATAAGACGCGAACTGAATGAAGCTCTCCAGACCCGGGCGGCGCAACCTCACGCATTTCGGCGTTGTCATTATAGATGACGATATGACGATCGGTTACGGCATCCTCCGCGACCGGGTAGCCCAGAGCATGTGCGATCTCCAGCTCCGGCACGGGACCCAGCCTTCCCCACGCCGGTCCGATAAGGAAGGCATTGCGGACCCTGTCCCACTCGGGTGACAGAATGTCCGCGAAGAGCCATCCCCCGCGAAATCTCCCGGAGTGGACACAATCGTATATGTAAAATAGGCAGAACCCATGATCCTCGAGTTGATACTTGACCATGACAGGGCCGAGACACACGTACACGCGGCGGGACGTGATTTTTTTTCGGCTTCGGACTACTCACGCCACGACAGGAAGCACGGCTTTGCACCTTTCAAGGTCCAGAAGAATTTCAGGTAGTCGCGTCTCTACATCGCCGATTCGGTGTTTGAGATTTCGGGTCCCAGATAAGAAGTGACCATGACGCTGCGGTCCTGTTCGTCCAACCCAAGCATGAAGTCGCGTTCGCGTTGCCGGTACTCAACAGCTGCCGCTTTAACCTTGGCCTCGAAATCCTTGTCGCGCGGCTTGTGGGTGGCCTCGGTGGTGAACAACGAAGAAGAAGGAGCCGATTCTGGTCCGTCGTTGGAAACGTACGCCTGCCAGTGATCTATCGTAATTGCCGACTCGTGGGAAGGGGAGTAGCCGAAGCAATCGTTGGCGGCCGCGATCATGACGCTCGGAGGGTAGTACTCGAAATAGTGCATAGTCCAAAACTCGCCCAGAGCTGAGTTGTAGATAATATTCATCCTGACTTAAACGAGGTAGGTTGCTGAACGAAGGGTATATCTTTTCTTTTCGGGAAAGTGAGTATTGTGTGTTCGCGCTTGTGTGTAGGAGAGGTGAAGGAAAGGCAGATGAGATATCAGTTCGAAGTTATAACGATGTGGTGGAAAGTGGAAGCGCCAGGTGAGAGTTGGGTTTAAAGTTGCAAAGCTGGATGTCTCTTGAGGTGAGGTGTAGTTAGGTGGCTTGTTCGTTTGAATACGATAGCATCGAATTTAAAAAAAAAAAAAAAAAAAAAAAAAAAAAAAAAAAAAAAAAAAAAAAAAAAAAAAATTATAAAGGAAAAAGAAGAGAAAAGAATGTGCTACGCATTATTACCTCACGTGGTCTACAGATTTAACTTGGAAGGCACGATTTCTGGTGAAATCCCATTTTATCCTCACGTTGGGTTGTCCACAAATGCATATCAATGCAATCTGAGCTCACCTCTGATTATTGCTGGATACCACCTTCGCGGTGCCTGCAGTAATGTCTCTATTACTTTCTGGTGCTCTATAAAGCTGGCACATCGGTATCAGGGAAAGTGGACATAACCTCACTAATGAATCATGGGAGCTTCTGTAACAGAGACTCCCTAGCCAGGTCTCTAAGTGGAAGGGATGACTAGTCCTGCGAACCCACCTCTTCCCAAGCAAGATAGAGCGCCGTTGGCATTAAACCCCACCACGTCTAAGGATCCCGCTTCACAGAGTCGTAACGTGGTATAGCATAGACGTTTTGATGGAGCGGAAGACGGAAGATGACCTGGGCTTATTGTCGTCGCTGTGGTTATCCCCGATGCGGACAACTATGCCTATAAAATCGACCAGACATAAGCAGCATCTCACACAGTTAAACAAACACTCTTCTACACGCTCGTAAGTGAGTTTAACTGTTCCATAGATCTGTCGATACACCATGTTCGAACTATTCCCTGCTCTTCACGTCGCCTCCTGACCGACTTCACTATTTTGATCCTTTTGGGTTCCATCAGACACTTTCAGATCTTCTACTCCCCTCGTTATACCGCTGAAGGGGCAAACACCCGCAGGCGGCCGTGGTATCCGCGATGAAGAATCAAGTATCTTGTCTCCCGTCTCATCGCCGCTACCGTCCTCATCGATATCCTCAAGTATCTTCTTTCCGTGCAGGTAGCCCTCCTCCTCGATTGTGATCTCCTCATCGCTGTTTTCGAACTCCCGGCCATCCTTGCAGTGCCACTTGGCCATCAGGTCATTCTGGATCCAGATGACCTTCCCGATGGCCTTGACGAGCGCGATCTTGCGCTGCAGGTTGAGGCGTGGATGCGACAGGATCGCCTCGGTCATGATGTCTTGGATGAACGAGAGGCACGCCCCGAGGTGGATGTACTCGACGTGCAGCGGGTGCGCGCGACCCAGCCCCACGTGCATCATGCCCACTTTATCCAGGTACTCCCAGAACTCCATCCGGCTCGGGTCTGAGCACAGCTTGTTCAGGTACGCCCGCAAGAACGCTTTGCGATGCTGGATCTGCGGGCTTTCCAGGGTCGGTATCTCATCCATCGGCCCCTCGAAGCTCGTCGACCTCGTCGTGAACGCCCGTGCCGTTATGTCGTACTGCAGAAGCTTCTGGTAGACGATATTGACGACGGCCGGTATTAAGGCCTTGACGTATTTCGAGCCAGTGATTAAAGCGTTTATGTCCTCTGCCGCGACGTTAGCATATAGCCCATGTATGAAGACGCTGCCCTTAGAAGGAAGCATCGGTGGACGGCTACGAACGACTGCTGAAGTCGAGGAAGCTGTGTAGATAACGGATGCGGGCTTCGATGTCTGTGTACAGCTCCTCTCTGCTGATGCGCATCATCGGTAGGTAACCCATCTTGCCCCTCTCGAGCGTCGTCACTGATCTCTCTGTGTCGTCTTGGGTAGTATCAATCGGTACGGTCTCGTATTATCGTTCGATAAAGAAGGTCAATGGGCAGAAGTAAGAGACACAGGTAATAAAGGCAATGCGGGGAAAGTTGAATTGGTTTCTCCCAGGTCGATTGATTTCAGGAACTCGACTTTATGTAAAAGCACGGCCGGTTACACGAGCAAGACCTAGCCCAAGGGCCAGTTCCCGTAGTATCGGCGCGAAAATCATGACTCCGTTTCGGTTCCTGCTCATTTTCGAGGCTCCGCCGGCTCAGACCTGCTGTTTACAGTGATGTGTGACCTCTTCGTACTCAACTATCTTTGGGTCTGGCCCATTTGGCGGTGGTGAGCTGATGTCGGATCATAAGACCACTCCGCGAAATGGCCTGATATGGCTTTCTTTTTAAGGCCGCTGTGGTCCCGTTATGGTCTAACCCGGTAGAGAACGATGCCTTACCGGCGGCGCCCGATCTGTCTGTCTCCCCTTGCACCCGCGAGTCCGCGACATGCAGGAAATGCGCATCGAAACCGGGGCTTATGGGAAAGATTCGCATGTGTGAACACTGCGAAGACACGGCAGTTCCATTGGGCACGAATGGCATTGTGCGAATCGCTAAAATCTCAATGTCGTCTCTTGCTTTTTTTGACTGATCTACTATGGTATCAGGCAAAATATTTAAAACACTGTCAGGTACCTGTGGGCCGCGCTAGTGGCCACGCTATACAAATTAGGTGTAGTTTCTACATGGGTCAGCTCTAGATACATAGCAACCAGAGCTTTAAATATGGGAAAGCGTTATGAGGCTCTAGCGCGTCGACCTGGCAATGTTTTAAAAAGAGATTTGCTATTTCTGCAGTGAACCTTTTGCTATTTCTGCAATGGCCCCACTTCCACCTGGCATACACCTGGCACACCTGCCTATTCGCACCTAATCTTCCCTCAGAAACCCCCTTATACAAAACACTGGCAAAATACATTTATTTTTAATTAATTTATTAAGGTACACCCTTATTAACAAAACTTACAATAAATTTTAATTATATTATAATAATATTTCTTAAAACTAACGTATTTTAAAGCGTTTTAAAACTTTTACAACTTTATATAATAATTAATTATCGTCCGTTAAATTAATTATATTAACTATAACCGAATTAAGTATTTATATACTTAGTTTTAATTCGAAATAACTTATTACATATTAAAAACAGTACGTAATAATAATAAGTTTTTACTAACGGCGTTTAAAATCTAGGGCAGCCGTAACGGTTAAGGTTATTACCACTTTAAATATTATAAACGGTATTACGGGCGCTAATAAAGCTATAAATACTGTTATTCTCTATATACCACCTCGTTTATTACCTTTTTTACGTTTACCGCGTTTACCGTATTTATTACGGTAATATATAACTTTATTATTACGGCCTCGGTTTTATCTTTTTATTACGGTTATTTATAATTTCGTAAATAATATAAATAACGTATTATCTTAAACGTTACCCCGGGTTAAAAACGTAATTACGTTATAACGTACTTATTATAAAAATCGAGGCGTAATATTACTTTCGGATTTTTTAACAGGTTTTTATTATAAACGCTTACGGTAAAATAATTTATAAAAATCTCGGTATATATAAGATTATTAAATTTTTAAACGGAAAATTTCGGATAAAATTATTAAAACGTTACGAAAACGGTTACGTTTTTAAATAACTTATAATTTATAAAAAAAAGATTTCGTTAATTTATATATTATTAATTACGCCTTTTAAATAATAAAAGTTATTTATTAAATTCCGCCGTATATATTATTACCCGTTAATATCGTTTACTAATAACTTTTTAATATAAAGATTTTTAAACGTTAAATAAATATTATAATATATAATATAAACGTATAACATATTATATTACGCCTTAAAAACACCTATATACAACAGTAACGGTTAAAAAATAAAATTAATTTACGTTAAAAACTATAATAACGCCTGGCGATATTATTTTATTAAAAAATTAATAACTTTTTTTAAATAACGGAATATAACATTTTTTATTTATTTATAACAAATAAAATTACAGCAAAATTAAATAATATAATTAATTATTACGTAATAAAACTTTGCTTTTTATTTATTAATTATCTTTATAAAAACTTTATTTATAACGAAAAAATTACCGCGCCCGTTAAATAAATAACACTTAATAATATTATAATTAAATTCCGTAAAAAAACTTATTTAAGTTCCGTAATTAAAATATCGTAAAATAAAGCAGTTAACCTATTAATAACGGATAGGAAATTATATATTCTTTAAGTATTTAACGGTAAATTATTAATTATTACCGAATTCGTTTATTAAATATTATTAAATACTGTTAAAATCCTTTTCGGTACGTAAATATATTATATATTATTAATGTAACAAATATTTTTAAGAGATAAAATTAATTATTACGTATAAAACCATTTAAATATCGAAAATCCTATTAATCGTTATTTTCTAAACTTTTATTAAGGTTTAAAAAAACGTTTTCTTTATTGCTAATACCGTTATCGTCTTTAAGAAAATTATTATTACCGTTATCTTTAATAAAAATACTTTTTTATTTTTCGCGGTTATAAAAAATAACGTTTTTATTTATATGGAAAATATATATTTATTATTACGTATCCGGTAACGTTATTATTATTATACCTTTAAGTTTTTTATTAAAATTGAAAAAAAAATATCAAGATATAAAATATTAAGCTTTTTTAAAAAGGATATATATTATTAAAATAATTATTCGAACGACGTTTTTATTTCGTTATAAATAACCCTAAACGTTATATTAAAAACGTTTTTATAATTTATATAACCCGTAATACTTATAAACGGTATTTTATAACGGTTAATTTTATATATATTATTTATAATAATAATACGCTAAAACGTCGCTATATTTTAATATACCATAAATACGTTTAAAATATACCAGCAATACGGTTAAAATTAGCTTTTTCGTAAACGATTCGGTAAGGATAATTTTCGTTTTTGAATTTCTTAATAAACGTTTAAATTTTAATAAAATTATTTATTTTTTTCAACTTTATTTTAAAAATATAATTATTAACGTTTTTAATTTTTACGTATATAAGGGGGTAAATAAATGTTATACGTAATAACGTTATAATAACTTAAACCGTATTACCGATTTTATATTAACCTTTAATATAACGCTTTTATTTATCCGTAAAACGTTTATATATAAAATTACCTAAACCGTCGTTTAAGATCTTATCGTTAAAAAAATTGTAAATATAATTATATATATCTTAAAAAAATCCAATTCGAAAACGAATTTTTAATCCGTTTTAACCGTAACTTTTATATAACTATATTACGTATAATTAATTTTTTTTCGTAATTTACTTAATTCGTTTATCGATATTCTAGTTTTTTTAATCGTATCGTAATTGTAAAAAACGGTTATTTAAATAGGTTTCTCGTAACGATAATTATTATATTAATTACGTTTAATACTATAACCGTAACGTTTTGCGTACTGTTAAATATAAACGTAAACGAATTCCTAGGAATTAACAAAACGCCCGCCTTAAAATTTTTCTTTTTCGAGATTCGGGATTTCCGCTATAATAACGAAATATAGCGGAATAACGGTATTATTATTGTTGTTATTATTATTATTATTACGAAACTTTAAAAAAATTAAAAAAGTTATAATTATAATTATAATTACAATTACAGCTGCATATAATTATGTTACCAGGTGGCGGCGGTGGGGCAGATGGTAGCAGGTGTAAAAAGTGGGACCACTGCAGAAATAGCAAATCTCTTTAAAAATTGCCCCTAACACCATAGTACCATCATCAAATGCGGCTGGTCGTGAAGCTGAAAATAGCGGATCCTTATTCACTATTACTAGCACTAAGTAGGAAATTTTGGGTTTGGAGTAGATCTTCAGGTTTCTTGGCGTTCACACACGCAAAAGAACGAAAAGAACAGGGCAAATTGCCGAGGGGCTTCCACATACAGCCGCGTTGACTCTCATCACAATGCGAGTATCGTTCGTCCGGGTAAGAGAACTAACCATCCAACTGGCCAAAAGTGGGGCCTTACACAGTTTTCAAGAATGACTGATCATTAGGAATTTGTTCTCCTTCCTGGCGATGTACGATCCCGCAAACACGTAGTTTGGCCACGTTTTGTCTAAATGATGCGCCTTGGTGTGGAAAAGCTCTACCCATTGACGGTGTATGTCTTTCAAATCAGAGTTATCCTGTCCAGGCCATGAAGTCTTCAAGATGCTTAGCTCGGACTGCGGCCCCCCCGAAGAGGACCATAACATCACTCCGTGGCAGATCTGGTTCTCAATTGGTCATTCTAGAGGAGAGAATGTTCATCATCATGCAGCAGGTTGAGGCTGGCTCGATGATCCGAATTATTCATCAGTTCCTTCGTGCTCGTCTCATCGCGTTCATCCATATGACTGCGTTCCTGGACTAGGCGTCGCTGTACTGAGGGTTGTATGGTTCATTCATAGACCCTTATTCGCAGGGTCGAGAGTGCGACTGATGCTAGAGGCCTACAAGACACCAGGAGCACAGCCGAGGCGTTGGGGTTTGCGCACTGAATACGTCCATATTTCTAGGTAGGTAGCCCTTTCTTCCTCAAGCTAGTCCACCATAAGTGACTCAATTCCACAGAGATCAAGGAAGAATGGAGGAGTGAGGAAATAAGCAAACCCTGTGAAGAAGGTCGTCGGCCAGGGTAAGAAAACTGCCATCCGGGCAAACAGTGGAACAGTCTGTCCTGAAAGCTAGGGCCAGTGGCGATCTTCTAATACTTCAAAATCCTGCTTACACTTACGTTAGTTGTGGGAATGCCCGTCATTTCGGCTGCCGCAGGCCGTGCAATGAGCCGAGCGCATCTGATCTGGGCTGGGAGGTTGTACGGTATCTGGAATGTCATCCGAAGGGAGATGGTCAAGTAGACTTGAAAGAGGACCGCTAGCTTCTGCTGCGTTTGGGGGCGGAGCCCCGTGTTTCATCGAGCGGAGTCTTCAACATGCACGATACCCGTCGTTCGTAAAGGCACCAAAAGCATCGCTGCTCTTCATCTTCTGAGCCCCCTGGCTTGCTGCTCCTCCGAGTGAACTCGAAGAGGATCGAGATGGATCTGCTAGATCCCGTCAATTCCGGGAAAGGTCCAGCAAGGAGTCCCCTGTGTTGAAGCAGGAAGTTTAGTCATTGCGCAGTATGGATGGACGCATCGCATGCAAAGCAACTGAAGGGGCACAGGCAAGAGATCATGGCCTGTACCGCTAGAATTTCCAGATAAATCGGGCGCTCGAGCTGTGTTAGTCCAGGCGTCATGGTGGTATATGCTAACCATATTCTACCATGGCAAGGCATTATGGGAAGTGAAGGCTAGAGAAATTAGCATAACTGTCCAAACCTCTAATAAAAAATGGTCCAGCCGTGCAACAGGCGACCTCAAACTGTCTCTGCCGAAGAACAGCCTACTCATCACTTATGAGCGGTCTTTAGCAGTCCGTCCCTGGAGGATCCGTCTTAAAGGGGGCCGGGAGGGACCCCGCCCTGGAATCTGAATCTCTACCAAACCCGGGAGGGGTTCCAGGGAAAGGCAAGGCCGGCCTGGCGCCCCCTTGGGTAGAAGGCTCTAGCTTAGTTGCACAGAACGTAGGCGTCTACGTGAGAAGCAGCTCATCTCTAGACCAAGAAGACAGGATGAAATGGACAGTTATCCCCCGGCTGGATAAAGCACCCTTGGGAGAGGGGGTCCATTTCCCTTGGAGGCCAGAACCTTCGACATGTGGCAATGTCGCCTGGCATTCGCGGCCCTCATCATGACATTTACCAAGTGCACAAACACATCGTCTTAAGCGACTCCTCCCCGCCTCACTGCCCGCTCCCGGCAAATGCGTGCCCGACTGCAGCGTGCCGTCACCATTCTTGGTTTATCATTTTTCGCCACGCTGTCATAAGAGCACACTCAGCAATCCCCCCCCCCGGCCGCTGCTCCCTGACCCACTACCACTCATGACCATAAGACGACGTCGCCCGGATATCCTCATCATTATGCGCCTCCGTCCTCACGTCCCGGGAGGCACAGACAGGGCGCCGTGCTGTTTACTGGAGGGCAGTCGTCCTCCCCGAATGTCCGCCCGTCGCGCAGCGCAAGCGGATCCCGGGCTTCAGGGCCACCGGACCAAGTACCTACAGACCTAGCGCTGCCCGCCGTAGTCCTCGTGCAGGGTCCCACGGGAGGCAACAGCTCCTCCTCCGCTGTGATGGCGTTCTTAGGCACCGCCCGGAGCCCCGGATGGTGATGTTGGGTGTGCCCACGCACCCCACGCGGCGAGTAGTCCACGTAGATCTCCGGCGCCGGATTCACGCCCCCGTCTGCCTTGTTTAATCTGATGAACTGCGCGAACCTCCTTCCGAAGCCGGAAAGCACCAGCAGAGCCGCAGACTGTGTGGGTTGCTGCGCTGGTCTCTATGATTGTGATCGCTGCTGCACCCGCGCTCGCGGTCCCGGCTCCGGTTGCGGCTGCGGCTGCGATTGATCACCGCGTGAGTGACGAGCTCACCGCTCTCCAACCAGGTCGCTGAATAGAGTAGTGAAGTTTTAGGAACGACTGTCTAACATCCCGCGACCCATCTGAGTATCTTGGGCCCCGCGGGAACGTAGTGTTGCTTAAAACAGCTCGGTGTCATTAAAAGACACCAGAGCATACGGAGGTGAGCTTTAAGAGGTAAGGTAGCGGACGAAGCGACCCATGAGTCTGGGAGTGAACGCGGTCAGCAGCAGTAGGCAGCTCGGCCAGGGTAGAAACCAGCCTCGTGTTACAGAGAGGGACGAATAGCTCATCGCGGTCCTCGGGCATGGCCGACAGGGAGCGTCTATGCTGTGCTCCGGTCATGACAGCCGACAGAATACAGCGATGCTGTGTGGTACAGTCCTCAATCTGATTTGTGACTCAAAATCTCTGGTCGATTTGCGAGACTGGGTCATATGTAGAATCAAGCTGCAAATACCTTCGATCTCGCCGAATTAGAAGCGAATCTTGACTCAACCTTCAAAGGTAACACCGAACTTTGAGAACATCCCATCGGTGTGGACACTCGAACGGTAGGTAGCATAGTCTGATTTCCAAAGAACAATAACATTTCGTTCTTCCTAGACACCGAATATCAGTGCAACCCTCGATTCCCCGAAAGAGATAATCGCTGGATAGCATATTGCGTCACACCGACAATATCTTCTCAAAACATATTTACGGCGACGTGGCTACCATACACCCACGGGCCTCTGGACTAAATGGAGAAGAACGTCATCTGTAGACTCTCTGATGTATCTTTGGCCCGGAAGAATGGCACAGGGCGCTTCTCGGGTTTTGGTTGTAAATGTTGAGTCGTCTGTCCCGTAACTGGAATACGCGAATCGCCAACAGGTGGAAGGCGACGATGATACTCAATTATTGGGCTACACTGTAATCGGAATTTTATGTATTATCCTAGCCTTTGACTTCTGCAAAAACATGGCGGGAGTGGAATATGATCATGGGTGGTTCACGTAGCACGACCAGAGTCCTCCTTCCCAAAGTGGCCTATGAATGTGTCTGGTAGCTCTCCGAAGTAGTATATTATGACGCTACACATGGGAATGTTGGAGATTGTGAACCTATGAATATCTAATCTCAGTGCACAGCTATCCGGATATACGCGTAGATTGATAGAAGAAGCCACTTTGGAATATGATGTGCTTGACACGCTGCGTTCGGCTAGGATTTGAGCTTCACCTAGAGCTAAGACATGGGTGGAGGTGAGAGTAGGGTTGGGGAGGAGTTGGTATGAATCGCTGAGATGGAAATAGTACACAAGTACACATACAAGAAGATTCGGCTCGCTATCTAGCGGTGTGCCCTTAGAAAGGAGCAGGACAATGAGAATTGTTCCGCCACGGCACATGTCTAGGAACGCGTAACTAACATGGCTCGACATTATGGTAGAAGGCGCCAATGAGTAAATACGTTTTTCTAGCTCAAGCGATATAACTCATATGAATCTGGACGGATCGAATTGAAGGTATACCTAGCCTCGCGTTCGATAGCCTATAATCTCAGGCCTCGCATCGTTGTTCGACCTAACGAACGATGACATCGCAACCTTCTAGGGGTCCTCGCATCTTCTTACCTTTTAAGAAATATGCTCAGAAGAGCAACTTGCCTCTTTGGTAAAGCGGCTACATGACAAATGTCCGCCTATAACGTAGCTAGCATTGCCCCTGTTCAGTCTCTATCAGATATGATAATGACTTCATGCAATTATGGGTAAAGCCGGTCTCATGACATTCAGGATCAGCAGCGCTGTTAGAGGCTGGATAACTTCCTAGAATGTCTCTGGGAAGCGAGCAGCTACGGACAAGATGCCTCCTTTTAAGGTCTCACTTAGACCGACCCCCTTTCCATCCTCTCGATACAACCTAATGACGGAAAAGTAGGAGTGCACTCACTTAAAGGACACAGACCCGTAGATTCCGAGAGATCCGCTACCCGTCGGCCATTGATTGAAATAACAGAGGTCATGCGGGCAATATCTTTGAGTTACCAAGGTTACAGGGGTGGAATTGGTGTATTAAAGGGGATGAAGCGCTGCCTTGCCGTGGGACATTGAGCTACCTGGCTTCTATAGACTGGCCACAATTTCCGGGCATCCTTTTGAAGGCGTTTCCATGCATATTCCCTTCACCATGTGGTTTTCCTTTATCTTTCATAGTCGCTCCGGATGTCCTTCATCCAGAATAGGGGTACGCATAAATCTCAGCCACACTTAAGCGCTAGAGTTTCAGCCACAACAATTATGGTGCTGTGGCTTGAGAGCGTGAAGGCAACACGAAACAGGTGACATCAAGCCTCAATCAGCCAACTACTCCGCAAACGGACAGGGGTGCCAAAGGGAGAAGGGAGAGGCACGCAAGCGCAAGGACAGACCGGTTGGTTTGAAAAGGCACAGCTTGGCGCAATCCCCGTTAATCCTCATCGGGTACAAAAGGGCCTCAGTTCCCCGACTGATCTTGCGGTCTCCATTCCGCCCCCAAGGAAAGTCACCCCTTAACGCCGAAGTATGCATCATAAATGCGCACACACACACCACACACACGCACACACATACGAATAGCCTTACTGCCACATACGTACTTCCATACACCACGCACTTAAACAGCACAGCCACAGCGGCACTTGAGCAAGGCCAACTTAAAAGCTTGGACCAACAAATACACCCAAATTCCCCTGTGCCACCCGTGCCGTGCTCCCAACCGCGAGGTCTCTCAATTGGGCTTTGCAAACATCAATGATTCGCCGACCCAAGCCAGGGTGACGGCGACGTTTTGGAAAGAACCGATAACGATAAGGATTCCTACTGGGTAACTACAACTGGCACACTGTCGCCTGCGCGTAACTATTTCGTGCCCATACAATATTTGCGTTCCCTCAGTTGCTTTCTTAAACTCGACACCAACGACACATCCGATATCAATTCAACCTCCCCATACCAGCAACGTCGCGCTACAAGACGGAGAATAGTCACCGGGGCTGTTACTCCCCCTCGCGATACAATTCGTCATAGTCGCAGCTGAGCAGTAGCTGCCATGGGACGTATTCGAGCTCTCGAGCTCATCATCACCACAACAACAACTTCACCATCTTCGCTGCTTCCGTAATCGATCAATACGAGCGAAGCAGATCTATAGTGAGTATACCACGAATAAGTTTTAATTGGATCCATTGCTCTCTCGTTTCTCAGCTCGTCGCGTGCTTCAACTGTCTGCCTCAGCGATACCGCGTTGACGTGTTGAAACATTCCAACTTGTCTTATTCCTTCCATTGCGATGTCCCCGCTGCCCATGATTCCCTGTTGCCTGGGTTGAGGAAATCGGACGAGACGCGCCATCACCTCCCAAAGTCTATCCCATAATTGGTTCACATTTCGCTGCCTAAGCGCCCTTCTAAAGCATACATAACTATCTGTTTCCACTCTCAAAGTCAAGCTTCGCTAACCGCATATGATGTTATGTTACAGACGGAAACAAACGTCTTTTGGCGCATGAGAACAAACAGCAATACGAACCACCGCCATTCGAAATATGGCAAAGACCTTGAGGCTCGGGGCTCGACTCCATTACCCCATCACCATATCCAAGATCATCAAGACCCCCGGCGACCTCGTCAAGAAGCAGGAAGGCATCCTGCAGTACACCTTCAAGTTCGAGCGCAGGATCGGTGACCCCGAACTGGGAAACGAGCGCATCAGCATAGAGACCGGCGTCGCCGACTTCGACTGTCCCACCGAGGGCAAGCTAGTAAAGTGGCTGGTCAAGGTCGGCGATGTCATCCAGAGGGATCAGGACCTGGTATCGATCGACGAGCAGTGCGCCCACGACATCCAGTACTTCGGCCTGTGCGGCAAGTGCGGAAAAGATATGACTGAGGCCAACTGGGCCGCCGAGACCCTCGATACCCAACGCGCCACCGTGGCCATGGTGCACGACGACACCGCGCTCATGGTCAGCCGCAGCCAGGCCGTGCGCGCCGAGAACTCGCTGCAGCGACGCCTGCTCAAGGACCGGAAGCTTAGCCTCGTGGTGGACCTGGACCAGACCATCATCCACGCCTGCATAGAACCAACCATCGGCGAGTGGCAGGCTGACCCGACGAACCCCAACCACGAGGCCGTCAAGGACGTCAGGAAGTTCCAGCTCGACGACGGCCCACGGGGGCTGGCCAGCGGGTGCTGGTACTACATCAAGATGCGGCCCGGCCTCGCCGAATTCCTCGAGAAGGTATCCGAGATGTTCGAGATGCACATCTACACCATGGGCACGCGGGCCTACGCCCTCAACATCGCCAAGATAGTCGACCCCACAAAGAAGCTCTTCGGGAACAGGATCATCAGCCGCGACGAGAACGGCAGCATGACCGCCAAGACTTTGGAGCGGCTGTTCCCCGTCAGCACGAGCATGGTGGTGGTCATCGATGACCGCGCCGACGTGTGGCCGCAGAACAGGCCCAACCTCATCAAGGTCACGCCGTACGACTTCTTTAAGGGTATCGGCGACATCAACTCGAGCTTCCTGCCCAAGCGCGAGGACATCATCTCCGGCGGCCCGCCGCCCGAGACGAGGCCGGGGATCGGCGCCGAGGCCGCGGTCGCCGCCGACCCGAGCACCGGCGTACTCCAGCCGCAGGATGGGGCGGCCGCCGTCGAGAAGCAGAACGCCCTGCTGCAGCTGCAGGCGGAGGAGCAGGAACGGGCTCTTGAGAAGCAGCTCACCGACCGCCCGCTGCTGCAGCTGCAGGAGAAGCTGGACAAGGAGGACGAGGAGGCGGGGAAGGAGTCGGCTGGGGGAGCGGAGAACTCGGGGCCGACCACCAACGGCGATGCGGAACATCCGGCCGCCCACCAGCGGCACAACCTGCTCGCCGACGACGACCAGGAGCTCCGGCACCTCGAAAAGCACCTCACGACCCTCCACCATTCGTTCTACGAGCAGTACGACGCGCGCTCCGCCACGCAGCGGTCGCCCGACGACGTCGCCGCCGACGCCATCCCGGACGTGGGGCTGACGCTGAACTTCCTGAAGTCGCAGGTCCTCAGGGGGACACGCATCGTGCTCTCGGGCCTCGTCCCCCTCGGGACCGACGTGCGCAGGTCGGAGATCGGGCTGCAGGCCGAGAGCTTCGGCACTGAGATCCACACGCGCGTCAGCGAGGATGTGACGCACCTGGTCATCAACTCGGCCCGGCAGCGCACGCACAAGGTCCGCCAGGCCGCCCGCATCCCCTCCATCAAGATCGTCAACCAGGACTGGTTGGCCAACTCGCTCGCCCAGTGGAAGAAGCTCGACGAGACGCCCTACCTCGTCAACGTCCACCCCTCGGACCGCAGGGCCACGACGCCGCTCGAGGAGGGCGAGGAGGGCCCAAAGACGCCGCGCCCGAGACCGAGGATCATGATTGTTCGTTCCGGCCGGCATCCGCCGCCGCTGGAGAACGGGGAGGACGATGGAGACGACGGCGATGAGGAGTACGAGTCGGGAAGGGAAGACGGGGAAGACGACCCGGACGCCGAAGACGAGGAAGGCGAGATTGAGGACAGGTACAACGTAATGCCGCCGGAACTCGAGGAGGGCGCGCGCAGCCCCGTCGAAGGCCTCAAGAGGATGCAATGGGACGATGTGGACAAGGAGCTGGAAGAGTTCATGGGGTCCGAGATTGACGACTCGGACATGGACGGCACGGACCGCGGTTTCGACACGGACCGCGACGAGGAGCAGCAGCCCAAGGGCCTGAAGCGGAAGTACGGAGAGGACACTGAGGACGAAGACGGCGAGAGTAGCAGCACCGAGGGGGGCAGCGCCCTGGCTAAGAAACAGAGGCGCGCCAAGGCCAGGACCACGGGGCTCCGGAACGTCAGGAACGCGACAGAGGAGGGTGACGATGCTGAAGGGGGCGGGGACGGAAGCGGACTCCCGACGCCCATGGTCACGGGCGACGAGGACGGCGCGGGCGAGGAAGGCGAGGACGAGGACGACGAAGAGGGAGGAAACGACGAAGATGACGGGTTCTCCGACCTCGAGGCTGAATTGGAGGCTGAACTGCAGGCCGAGATGGATGCAGGTTGAGAAGGAGGAACTCAAGTTCACGAGGAGGCGCTCTGCCTATACCACTTTCTTGGTCGCCGGCCCGGATCTCCAAACCGCCTAGGTCTTCATTGGTAGGCGACTATTCCCGTCAGGAATCATGTTAGTCGGAGGCGAGCAAGCATTACTCCCCACCCGTGTGTGGAGGTCTACTTAGTTGATTTTCCGTCATTTTTGGACTGCATAGCGATCTCCGTTCAAACATATGTCGGTGTTAGGATTAGGGGGTCACGTGGAGTTTAGTTTTCGAGCCGGTTTTATTGAGCATTTCTGTCTTGAACTCCTCCTTTGAGGACTTCGTGACTTGAGTTTGTGACTTGAGGCTTTATGCAGCGAGGAAGTATTGATGTTATTCCGTCCAACTGCCTAGGTAGGTGCGTGCCCAGGACACATGTGAATTGCAGATCTTATGTCGTGGTTTCTCAATTTCACTTCATCCTTTAGGAGGTATCTGTTAAAGCTTCAGACAATGAACTTGTGTTTTCAAAGCGCGGCTTATCGTAATCTTGGTCAAATACTGTTTAATAGACTGCCGTTATGGCATTGAAGGGGCTGTATCAGAAGAGGGATGCCAGGTGAGCCCCACACGCCACGCCACGCCACGCTTATGTAACTGATTCAGCCTCAGGACCCCACCATCCAAGCTCCATCCAATCCCAAGAGCTCCAATTGGATTTTGATCACCCGATTCCAACAACAACGTCAATTGAGGTTGAACTGGGCCCATTTTGCAAGCCAGTCCGACGACAACGACACTTCAACTTGACGCAGCGACGATCCCAGGACGTCAATTTCGCATCGATCGAGAGCGCCAACCCCGCAGAACACGAGGCGCTGGAGATCCAGCCGACGGACCTACGGAACAAACGAATACGTAGCCCACCATGCCTCAGGATATGCCCCCCGTCGGGGGCTACGGCCCCGTGCAGTACAAGGTTTGTGCTTCTGCTCGGCTTTTTAGCCAGCTGTTTCGTCCAGTCGCGGCTCTGCGTGCTTTTGGACCTAGGTCATGGGGGAAGAGAAGAGGAGGTGGGATTGTCGGGCTCGCTCTTGCTCTTGCCTTTTGCGACTGGCTCTGCTCTTGGCTAGTTCGGGTGTGTTTTGCAGATGGGAAGAGGAGGGGTAATTGCATGGATGCGGCAAACAGTGGGAAGGACGCGAGAAGTTAGCGAAAGGGTCAATGAGGAGCTGCTGTGTGGAGGACGGGATAAGAAACTACCTCAAAGCGACATGCAGCTCGACCTTGGACGCTCTGAAAGTGCGGGACTACGTTGAACTACTCCTTCGGGCGCACATACGGGGAACCGGAGCCTGGAAAGCAAACGCTCACATCCACAAACGAAGGCAAAGGGATTGGCGAACAGCAGAGCCAGGAGCGGAACAAGACCAAGCGCATGGACGCGGGCCGGCATCGGATCGAGCAGGCACACATACATACACACATATCACGGAGACGCGAAGGCTGACGTATGAACCAAAACAGCGCAACCTCCCCGCGAGCGGTTTCCGTCCCGGCACCTGGCTCCTTGGCATGGGCGTCGTAATGGCTTACGGCTTCTACAAGCTGGGCCAGGGAATCCGGGAACAGAAGTATGTCTTTTACCTCTGCTCTCTTTCAAACTACCATTGGTTCCCCGGGGCCCCACGGATTCCTTCCGTCTATGACGCAAGGGAAGCAGCTAGAACACGGCAGCAGGCGCATTTCAAGGGGTTACGGTGATACGGATGCTAACTCTAGCGCCTCAAAACAGTGAGCTGGCCCGCGAGAAGATGTGGTCCCGCATCCACCTCATCCCCATGCTGCAGGCGGAGGAGGACCGCGATCTAGTCCGCAGGGAGCTCGCCGACCAGGCGCGCGAGAAGGAGCTGCTAGGCGAGAATTTTAAGGTCTACAACTCGGATAGGTACGTTCAAGCTGCCCGTGCTTGAGCCTGGACGGTTGGGTCGCGAGAACTGCGACCTAGGTGGTTAAAGCTGCAGTGCACTGACGTGAATGGCCATCCAGATACGTAAGACCGACGTACGCCGTCACACCCGCCAACACTACGAAATAAGCCGCGAGCGGGACTTTGGAAGTTGACGAAGGGGGAACCGGGTGCGGCAGTGGATGAACCCTGGTTTGGGTGGGGCGGTGATTGAGAGTAGTCCTAGAGACGAGGATTGTATATATATATCATAAAAGGCTATCGACGGTCAACGATCCAAATGAAATCTGTTTGGCACGTTCTTGAATATTATTTGGTGACGAATGTATCCTGATCCCGAGTTACTGGCGGGCGGCATCAATTAAGCGGAGTGTACCTCGGGGAAGCACGGTGTAGGGACTGTCGATTCAGTATCATCCAGGCAGCTTACAGTCCAATGTCTTTTTATGTGGGCTATTGTTCGATTTCTAAGACGCATCTTTTCCTCTTTCCCCTTTCCCATTTCCCCTTTCCCCATGTCCCAAGGCAACAAGGTATCTCTCCCATGTTCGACAAGACGAGCTCACGAAGGTTCGCAACCTGATCCTTGGGGGCAAAGGCATACGTAGTGCCTGTGTTGAGGTAAGCAATCTTTCGAAGTTTTAGGCGTAGGAGATGACTCAGAACGGCTATGTTCTATTTGACTATATTGATTCCACAGCATTCATTTAATGCGGCAGTTCATCGTCCATCTGACGCGGTAGGCCCTCCAACAAGTTCTGTTAGCTCATTTAACAGCCTGAACTCCTTCTACAGGATCTGTGTAGTAAGAATTCTCTCCTCTTCGCTTCCAGTTCTGCTAGCTATGGTTCAGGGCAAGTATAACTCTGAAATGTGTAGACGTAGCTCGGGCTGCTTCATTCATCATCGTCTCCTTATCGTCGTATTGACATCCTCGGTTTCTATGCTGATGCTTTTCATTCCTATCCGCCGCATCTCCTCCCAGTTGCGACTGAGAGGCCGCCCGATCAGCGCTTATCCACATCCAGTTGAAAGGATGGCCTCCTTTTCGTAACTGTACCCCCTGCCGGGTTACCTCTAGGAGCTTAAGCTGCACTACTTGAGTTGCGTACGCGGTAAGCTTATGATGTGGATTGTCTTATGGCTACGAGGGCATCTGAACTCTACTTCGTTCTTCTAGCCCAACTCTCTAGACACCCCTTACCTGCGCTCCTCCCACCCGGAGTATACAGACAGGGCCATCCCCAATCTCACCGTCACAGATCTAGCCTTTTGCAGCCTGGAATGTAGGGCTCTCAGCGGCCCAACCGCTCCCTATTGTGTGGCACTATCTGCTGAAACTTCGCACTTTTATCTGCGGTTGCTGACTATCATCCGGCGGCGGGGGAGATACTTTTATTCCTCACTCCTCTACTCCGCTACTCTACTCCTTTGGCATTTCGTCGTTAAAGAGCTACCGCCCTGCGCACCACCATGCTTCCCCTTCTATAGACGCATCTCTACAACGTCACTTTCTAACTTCTCCAGCCTCTGAACACTTTTGTTTTTGCTTCACAGCTTTTGCCTGAGTAGTCTTTTTTGATTCAGGCTTTGCCAGGTAATGATCCCTCTTAGTAGCTGTCCCATTGGGCGGGTGTGGATTGTGATCCATTTCAGCAGCAGGTACGCCCGCATCTTCTCCATCAATGATTCAGGGGAGAGTGTGCTCCTTGCACCCACATAACCTCGTAGGCCACCACTAAACATATCCAGCCTCGTCTGTTACCGCAACCAATCCTTCCACTTTCAGCTTCATTCCAACAACACCTCTCCACTAACATCGGTATTCCTCGTCGTCAAACTTCCGTCTGGCAACCGACACAGCACATAGCAGACATGATGCGACTGTCTACTATACTGGGTAGAATCGCCATGATACCACTCTCCTAAACGATACTGGCGCTTCAAGCACGAAGCCTTAACCTCGCCTTGTCGTGGTGTTTTGCGACATCGGTTTGCGATCTAGGCCCGTTACCTTCCTTCTCCTCTCATATTCTTCTCTGCCTGCCTCGAATCATTTGATATCAAACCTCTATGGCGGCATAGCTGCGTATTTACAGAGTTTATTATGGTGTCAAGACTTGCATCGCTTCATACCGGCAAGATCATTCTGATATGGGCGAATTCCCAAAGAAACCCGTCCTGCAGCACTCAACCTTCTTCTGCTTATACCTTCCATCTTTTCCTCTTTCAATCTCTATCGTCTACCCTCTCAGCCTTCTCTGTTCTCTATACTTCATCGTTTATCGCTGTCCATCTTCTGTCCGTCATCTTCTCGTATATCTTCTGCTCTTGGTCTTTTCCTCTCTTAACATCCTCCGTCAGGTATCATCACGAGATCTTGGAACCGAGGTATCGCACACTGCAATAATCGCGGTTTGCTGATTCACGGTGTACCTCGATGTTGAGCCTCGTCGCCATCCTGCCTCTTCCACCCCCTACCTACAGGAACTCTGCCTACCTTCCCCGGTCTAATTATGTTCTCTCGGTTCCAAGTTAATTCTTACTTCCGCTCTTATCAACTTCAACTCGATTTCCAGTTACTTCTCCACCATAAGCCGAAGAACATAATGCGACTCTAATCTCCTTCTAACTCCTATGGCTCAGAAGTCGGCTAACTCTTCTGACTACCCACAGTTAAGACCGAGTCCGGCGTTCTCTACAATATCTCTTCTGCGGAACGTAGATCGCCTTGGCGATCTTCGCCCAGTCAATCTCATGGCTTCCTTACTTGCAGTTCCGTACCAGGGCGTCACCCGTCACAACCCTTTTAGGTACCAGCATTATCACCGCAACTCGTAATACTGACTCTTGAAATAAGCTCGGCAGTCTTCACTTCTTCAATTTCCTTCTTTTCACCAGCGATGGTAAGGTTAGTTGGTTACAATTTCTTTCCTATCCCTTCTTGTGCTTTACCAGTGTCATCACAGTTCCCGCGATTCCCGTCGCAGCCATCTCACACACGCTTATTCTTTTGCATACATTTGCCTCTTGTCATCCGCACTTGAATGATGTACTAGCTCTTACTTGACTTTCGGATTTGAATTGGCCTCATGCTTTCGAGTTCCCTTGAACACGACTCCCATCATCGGTCTATCGAGACTTCACGTGCGCCTTAACCCCTCCGCTTATACCCGCTACCGCACTCTTCCGTATTCTTATGCCCTACTTACTTCGACGATTATCTTCTTCTTCCCCGCCATCTTGAGTCTCCCATACCTTGCTCTCGGGACTTTCTGAAGAATCCCTATTCGTTATCTCTTTTGACATTTCTCTTATGTCGTCATCTAGAAACCCCCTCTGGAATAGTCTTGGTCTTTGCTATCTGGAATCATCCTCACTATTTCGAACATGTCCCATCTTCACCTGAAACCCGACTATCCTCTTAGATATCTCTCTTTTTTCGCCCATCTAACATCTTTCGTCTTAACCCTAATTCTCAAAGTCACCTCTCAGGTAAGTCGGACCCCCCCGTACGCTCCCCCCCCCCAACGCGCCACCATTTCCCATATAAAATCCACAAAATCGCGTATTTGTAATTAATTAACTAAAATAGATATAAATAAGTGATTACCAGCATAAAATTAAATAAAAAATAATAAAAATAATAACGTGCCATACATATAAGCGAAAGACACATATAAGCGAGCCGCTTTTTGGCACTCCGCAATAACAAACTCAAATAACTTAACAACAACATATCGCATTAATTTAAATTAATCGGATTCTTTTTGGCTAAATATATTTACAATTTCTTTATAAGTACGCGCATTATGTTCGGGTTTGCCGTAAACGTTACATTTCCGTTCCTTCGTTTTAACCTTTTTATAACGACCCCCCTTAATTGCTATTAGCTGCATTTTTTCATTACCCCTTTCTTTTTAAGCCAAAAGAGCTTATCCTTTTTATATAGTAAGTGTTCCTTTTTTTTGAAAACGTTTATTTTTAATCCTGCAACGTTTACTTAAGATATAATTCGTTTCGCACAATTAGACGTTTTTTTTCCGGAAAAAAACGGTTTTATATAACAATAATATATAACCTTTTATCATAAAATTAACCGATTTAAATATCCTTATTAACGAGCTACCTTGATAATTTTTAATTTTCTTTTGCAAATAACGTTTTTGTTTTGTTACTTTACGGATATTTCTAAAGGTTTTCGCAAATAAGGAAATAAAACCGGCGGAGGTTAATAAAAAAACAATTAGCGTAAATACAACTGGAGAAATTTCGAATTCGGAAAGGACGTTATTAAGATCAAATAAAACAAGGCCAGCTTTCGCGAATCTAAATTTGATATTATCGGACGTTATAATAACTTGGAACGCGTTATAAAAGCCGGCGAAAAAATTTTCTTTGGCAATATAAATATAATAACGTCACATTAAGTTTTCGATATACCGCAAATAAACGCGTTTTAAAACAAAAAAACAAAATATATCAAAAAATTAAAGCCGGTACAAAAAATACGCGGATATACAAAACGTAATAATATCGTAACTAACGCAATATTTTTCGAATTTTATCGAATAATGGCTTTCGTAACTGTCGAAAATAAAGAAACGTTTCAAACCTTTCGTACGCGTCCAAATATATTTATCAAAATACTGGATTTATTTTAAACCTAATTTATTTATTATCCAATTATTATTACTTAATGCAATTTTTTAATTAGCTGCTAGTAATAAATTATCGCAATACTAAAACCCAAAATAATTTTTCCTTATTATAATAATAAATAACGGTACAACCTAACTTTGGGAATTAACAACCTAAATAACTATAACCTATTTTTTATTCCCTTATTACGTTTATTTAAGTTTTCCACGTTTTTCGGCATTAGTAATTACCATATCCGTTACTATAAAAAGCCCTATCAAAAATCCAGTCTCGTCAAAGTTGTAAATATCCTTTTTTGCAATACCGTACTTCGCAATTATAACCCGAATAAGTTCGAATTATTTACGAAATATTTCTGGATTTTCGGATAAAATCCGTTAATAATCGATTTTCCGATTTAAACGCGTCTAAAGTTTTTTTTACCGTCTAACAAAGTTCGACGCCCAGTTAATTCCGACGCATTCCGTAACGTACTAGGCCAGCAATATATTGGCCATATCTTTAACATACTAAAGCCGGATAAAAAACGCTCGCGTATTTAGGTTAAAAATTCGGTTAATAATCGATTTTTTTTCGGTCGGCGTCAATTTTTGCAAAAAAAGGATAATATCGGTTCGGGCGTATCTATTACTAAAACGGTATACTAAAGTAAAATATAAAACTTCATAAATAAAACTAAGCTTTTTATAACTAACTTTCGGGTTTCGTTTTTTAACCTAAATAACTAAATTTATTTTCGCTTCTTTTATAAGGCGTTCCATAACGTTAATATTAAAAAATGGACGATTAAAGATAAATAGTTAAAATAGCGAAAAAAGTCTCTCGCTTATATGTATCTCTCGCTCATATATGTAGTACGTTATATTATTTATAAATTATATTTTTAACGTTAACGCTAAGAAATAAACGGTTAAATATTTAAAAATTTCTTTTAATATTTTCCTATACAAATTATTAATAAATTTGTTAAAGTACAAGGTTTAAATAATTATATAAAAAAAATAGATAAAAATATAAATTTAAAATATAATATATACCTTTATAAATAAATTATAAGTTTTCAAATTATACGTTAATATTATTTTCCGTTATAAAGGTATATACAAGGTCGTTAGGTTTAAGCCGTATTATTCAGGCTAAGCCAAAGATACGAAATAATTATATTAATAATTAACACGATAAATACTTTACCTAGTATTTTCGAATACGGTAATTATTAATAATTTTCACGATAATAATAAATTATACGTTTCGGTTATAAAAAGCCTTATTCCGAAACCGATTATTACGTAATACCGATAAGTTTCGACCTTAATAAACTTTATACCTTTTAGTTAATTCGGCAGGGGGAATTTCTTAAAATGTAATAATTTAGGAAATATTAAGCTTTTTGCGGTAAACTTTAAGTCCGTATAAAATAGTTACTTTACGACTTTTTACCAGTTTTATAATTTTAATTTCGATCGATTTTACGATTTTTCGAATCTTTATTAATTAAAACAGTTAAAATATATCGGGTAATTCCTATTATAAAATACCGGTATTTCGTAATTATAAAGTTTTTACGGAAAACGTTTTTCTTAAGGTTTTAAAATTTAATAAAATTTTAAAACAAATTAAAAATATTAATACCTCCGTTAATCCAATTAACTTTTCTTAAAAAAATCGGATTTTATTTTTAATCTTTAAATACGATTTAATTTATATAAGCAAAAGTAATTAAAAGTTAAATAATCTTATAATAAAAAATATCGACTATATAGAAAAACTACTAGGAAAACTGGATATAAACGGTAAATGGTTTAAAAATTTCGAGATTTAACTTTTAATTCGATATAAGCTAGAAAATTACGAACAATAATTTATCCGGCTATTCCGAATTACGAAAACCGTCCAGAATTCGGTTAAGAATAGTCGTCGATAAGGGCTTATATAATAAGGCAGTTTGTAAAAAAATTAAGGCTTAGTAAAGCTTAGTAACCGATACCATAATTTATCTATTTATTTAATTTAATTTTACGGTTACGTTTTCTTTATAGAAAATAAAGGTATATAATATTATGTTATTAAATCGAATTTCGATATAGAAATATTATACTTAATTTTCCTTTTTTATTAATAATTAAATAAATAAATATATATATATATATATATATAAATCAGGTTAAATTATATAAAATAAACCTTAAATTTAAGTTAATAATTTTTATTAATACGTTTTATTATTAATATAGTTTATAAAAGGTAAAATATTATAATTTTTATTTAATATTAAAAGTTTATATAAATGTAACGGCTAGGTTAGTTAATTAATTATTAAATCAAATTATACGGTTTATGTTAATAGTCGTATTGCGGGATTTAAGTAATGAAGATAATTTAGTTACGTTTGATAATATTATGGGTGTTTTAAGTAATTAAGTTGTATTATAAGTTAATATTATTTAAATTATAGAAAAATTAGCGTATATTCTTTTTTTTTGAATTTATTGGTTTATTTTCTGTAAGTTGGTAATTTAATTTATTAGCTTATTTTCCGTAAGTTAATAATCCGATTTATTGGTTTACTTTCCGTAAGTTAGTGATTTAGTTACGTAATTTAATTTATTTAGGTTTAGTTTCGATTCGTTAGGACCGTTTCCGAAATTTCCTTTTTATTAGGCCGTAATATGATTTTTTTTTTTAAGATTTTTATTTTTAAGGATTTTTTTTTCTGTAAGTTTATATTTTATTATGTTAAGTTGTATTATTAAGGGTTGTTTACGTAAAATAAAGTAACGTTATATTTTGGTTAATTTAATTAACTTAAAAGGTTTCGAAACGATACCGTATTTTTTTTTATTTTTTTAAAAGCTTTAATTATTAAATAATAATAGGGGTTTTTTATTATAAGGAATACGTTTATTACGGTTATTTTTATAATAGTATCGGTATTTTTATAACGATAATTAATTGTTACGTTGCCGAGGTTCGTCGTTTAAAAAAAAAGGAGCTTATTACGGAATAGGCCTTTGCCGAATTCCTAACTTATTTTTCCCGTATACGCCGATAACGTTAATAATATTAGATTTAAGGTACGAAATTCGTAAATTGCGTTTTTTAATTTTTAGACGAATAGAATAAGTTTAATTGTTAAAAGTTGGAGTCGGCGGTAGCCGTTTAGGTTTCCGGTAAGGCTGATGTTATTAACTAGAATACCGTCGACCAAGGTTTTTTTTCCGTAGATAATATAGATTAGGACGTATTTATTATTAGCTCCGGTATTGTTAGTAAAAGGTTTTTAATAGGCGTTAAGCGTTAATAAGGTTTTTAATAGGTTTTTAAGTGTTTTCGAAATTTGGATAGTTTTTTTTTATTTAATTAGGTATTAGGTAAGTTTTTTTTTTCACGTATCGAATATTTTTTTAATTTTGTATATTTTTCCTTTTTTTATTTTTTATTTTTACGTCGTTTTGCGCCGTATATATTTTGATAGTATTTGCTGTTAATTTGAGTAAGGAGATATAAAAGATTAGATAAAGTTTAACTTTAAGTAATAGTTTTAATTAATAATTGTTTTTTGAAATTTTTTTAATAATTTTATATGGGCCGATATATTTAGAATCGAGTTTTTGGTTTGGTTGTATAGTTTTAATGTTTTTAGTAATTATATAAATTTTTTTTCCGAAAAAGTTAGTTTTTTTAATTATAATATTTATTTATTTATTTACGTACGAATTAAAGTTTTATTTTTATTTTTTAGTATTGTTATTTAAGTTATTTCGAAGTAAAGATTGTTTTAATATTAATTAATATTTTTTCGTAATTTTTAGTAAATTTTTAAAGTAACATTAAAGTTAGCAGTTATTAAAATTATTTTAATAGTATCGTAATAATTGGTATTATAGGTAAATTATACGATAAGTAATTTTTTAATTTAATTATTTTGTTTATAATTAATATAATATCGTAAATATATTTTTAGCGTTTAGTTAATTTTTTCCGTTTATTTATTTATTTATAATTTAAATTAAGTTATATTATTAGATTTTATTAAAATTTCGAAATAAAGGACATATTTTATTTAAGATAATCTTTAATGGTAATTCGTATATATTAAAGATATATCGGAAAAAAATATATGTTATTTATTCGGTATTTATGTTTTCGTTATAAGGTATAAAATAAAAAAATTTTGTAAATCGGTTAACGATTATAAAGATATTATTATAATGTATACCCGTAATTAGGTTTTTTAATAAAAAAAGTTTAGTAATAAAGTTAAATATAATTGAGTTTTATAATTATTTAGCGATTAATAATAGTTATAGTTTTTTATATAGTTTATGTTATTTGGTTTTTATTTTGGTATAGGTATTGTATTAATATATGATTTTTTATATTATTAATTTTATTTTAAGGAAATAATATGTTTGCTGTAATTATTTTAAGGTTTTGTAAATTTTTAAATATCCGTATAGTTGGTATTTATGTATTTTTGTATTAGATCTTTTTGGTATTTTTTTGGTATTTGAATTTTATTTGTTTTTTGGTTTTCGGGTAGATTTTTGTAATATCGTTATATTTTTTTATGTATGTTTGCCGTGAATATTTTGATAATGTCGATATGTTATTATTGTAAATGTTTTTTTAGTATCCGATCGAAAATAATTTGTTATATTTTTATTTTAAGGTTTTTTAAGTTTAGTTGTTTATTAAAAGCGTCCGTTTTGCTGTTTTTTGATTTTTTATAATAAATAATAACGTAGTCGAATTTTGAAAGGTATTTTGTATAACGTAATTATTATTTAATTAGTTTTTTGGTAATTGCGAAATAAGAAATATTTTTGTAATTTGTATATATTTTTATTTGGTGTTAATTTTTTTAAAATAGTATTTGAATTTTTTAAAAGTTTTAACGATAATTAAGAATTTTTTGTTGTAAATAGGATAATTTAATTTAGTATTATATAATTTATAAAAGTAAAAAGTAATAAGGTATAATTTTCCTTAATTATTTCGTTAATAAATTATTGTTTTTAAAGTAAAGTTTAAAATATCGGTTTTAAATTTGATTAGTTTATTTAAGTTATATATTATTAAGATAGGTTTACTGGTAAAAGTGTTTTTAAATTATTAGAAGTTTTTTTTTATAGTCGGAATTTATACGAATCGTCTATTTTTTTTATAAATTCCGTAAGTAGTAATACGATTTTGTTAAAATGTTATATAAATTGTCGGTAATAGTTAACGAATTTAAAAAATGTTTGTACCTTAGTAATATTAATAAATATTTTTTAATTTTTAATTGTAGTAATTTTTCAAGGTTTATTTTAATGTATTTTAAGGTAATAATGTATTTTAAATAATCGATTTTTTAAATATAAAAGGTACTTTTTTCCGTATTAATTAAAAGATTAACGTTTTATAAGGTTTATAAAACTTTATAAACGTATTTTATATTTTTTTTGTTTTTAAATAAATAAAAATGTTATCGAGATAAAATATAATAAAAATGTTAAGGTATCTTCGGAATACGTAATTAATTATCCGTTAAAAGGTTGTTAATGCGTTTGTAAATTTAAAATGTATAACGAGGTATTCGAATAGTTTGTATTTTGTTTTAAAAATTAATTTTTATATATTTTCGGGTTTAATTCGAATTTGGTTATATTTTTTTCGTAAATTTAAGGTTATAAATTATTTAGCGTTTTGAAATTAGTTTTTGATTTTAGTAATTAGTAGTAATAATGTTTTGTTTTTAATAGTGATATCGTTAAGTTGTTGGTAGTTAATAATAAGTTGTAATTTTTTGTTCTTTTGTAATACGAAAAATATTGGGTATTTTGTTAACGATTTAAAACATTATATATATTTTTTTCGTAATTTATTTTTTAAATAATTGCGAAAAGCGTATAATTTTGTTTTATTTAAATTGTAAAGAAGATAAAAGGCGGTTTTTTTGTTGTTTTTAAGGATTATTTCGTAATTTTATTCGTTATATTATAATAATTTCGTATTAAGTTTTTTTCGAAAAAGTCTTTTATATTTATAATATTATAGTGGTATTTTTATTATTTATTTTAGTGGTTTTTTAATTATGTTTATAGGTTATCGTTTATTTGTCGAAATTTTATTTTAAAGTTTATAATAACGCGCCGTATTTTTTTATTGTATTTTTTGTTTTAGATATATTTTATTTTTTTAGGTGGTAAGGTTTTTATCGTATTTTTATATTTGTATTCGTTATTTTTATCGATCGAATGTTAAGATTTTAATTTTTTTTATATTAAGAAGGAAGCGAAAGTTTATTTAATTAGTTTTTTCATCGATTAAAGGGTTATATTAACGTAATTATAACTTTTTAAGAATTATATTGTATTTATTTAATAAAATAATGTCGAAATTAATAATTTATTTTTTTCCTTTAATAAAAGTTTTAAAATAATTAATTTCGCGTTTAATTTATTCGTTATTATACGCGAATTTTTAATTTTCGGTATTTTCGACTTTATAAGGGTGAATTTTTTTATAGTAGTTTTAATTGATTTATTATTTCCTGATTAATATAATTAGTAGTTGTCGTTTTATAATTTATTATTACGGTATATTAAATTTTTTTAATTTGTATTTATATAATAATAGCGTTATTGCCCGTAGTTCCGAATGTTGTATTTAGAGCTTTTTTAAGATGTAATAGTTTTAAATTTTTTTTTATGTTTTTTTGCGGCTTTATTTTAGAAAACTTTTTATTTTTAGAATCTGTAATAATTTCTTAATTTCGGCGGTTCGTTCCGTATTTTGTTATTAAAGTTTTTTTATTTATCGTTTTAAACGAATTATTTATTTTTAAAGTTAGTTGTATCGTTATCGTATTTTTTGTTATTCGTAATCGTATTTAGTAAAAATATCGATTATTTTTTTATTTGGTATTGTTAATTATAAACTGTTGTTTTTTTTATTAAGTTTCGTTTTTAAAGTTTTATTAAATTTTTCAATGAAAATTTTGATTTTTTTTAATTGCTTTTTTGTTTTTCGGGTTTGTAGTAAAAGTTAGTTATATGCCTAGATCGGTAATAGTTCGCTGATAGTATTTTTTTTATTTAATAATTATATTATTTAAAATAATAAAAAAGATTTTTTTGTAAATATAATTTTCTAAATGGTTAGTTTTACAATGTTATTTCCTGGTTGATTTTATTTTCGTTTGTAAATGTTCGTAAATGTTGGTATTATTATTAATCGTTTTTGTTAAATTTTTTTTTTTTAGTTTTTTAAAGTTAAATCTTGTTTAGTATATTTGGGTAATATATTAATAAATTACTTTTTTTTATTCGTAATAAAACTGGCAATTAAGTTTTTTATAATAAACGGTATGGATTTTCGTATATTTTTCCGTTATTTTTACATAAAGGTTTTTATTTTATTCGTAATATTTATTAATTCTTTTTGACAGAATTAAGTAAATAAGTTTTTTTATAAAATCCTTTTATTTTAGGTAATTTTCGTATTATTATGTTATTGTATATCGTAGCTGTTAGTTATTTTTAGGTCGGATTATATTAATTAGTTTTTTATTCTTTTTATCGTTTTATTGTTATTTTTCGGATATAAAGATTTAGTTATTTTGTCGAAACTTTTTAAACGTTTTATATTAAAAGGTTTTATATTCCGTTTTGCCGTAGTTATAATATTTAATTAATAGTTGATTTCGTTATTAGACCGTTTTAATTTTTATAAGACCTGGTACCGTATTATGGGAAGTATTTGTTTATTGTAAAACGTTGGTATTAGCCGTATATCCGGATTTATTATTTCGTCGTATTTTAAAGTTCCGAATTTTTTACGCGTATTATTTATTGTTAATTTTAATTATTATTCCGATATAATCGGTTAAGTATTTAAGTCGGTTTTCTTTAAATATTTTTTTTTTAATTTTTTTTAAGTTATTAAACAATTTAATTATATAAGTTTTTTATTTTTAAATTTAGTTTAAATGTTAATTAGACGAAAATGTTATTATAAATTAAGGTAAATTTTTTTAGCGTAACGATTTTATTTAAATTTCGGTTTTTATTTTTTTATTTATTATTCCGATTTTTTTTTAATTTTTTTTCGAATTTTTTTTAATTATTATAAACTTTTATTACTTTAAGGTTCCGTTATTTTAATAAAAAAGTGACGTATTTTTTACGTATTAGTTCGAATTATATAATTGCGTTATTTGTAAATAATTTTGTCGTAAATTTTATTTAGGCTGTAAAAATAACGAATTTAATAAGAAAATATCCGAAATATATTCAATATTAAGTTAGGAATAGTTATAACTTAGTAGATATTCCGTTAAAAAGTTTAAGTTTAAATAGTTTTAAAACTTTTGCAGGTTTTTTCGTAATTGTTAATTAAATTATTTAAAAGTTTCTATTACAGGACGAAGTTTTTTTAAAATTTTTTTTCGTTTTTTTTTTTGCTTTTTTTTTTTCGAGGCGTTTATATGTAATTTGGAAAGAAGTAATAAGGTTAACTTTTTTTTTAAATTAATTAACGTAATTCGTAATTGTATTAAGTTTTTTTTAAAACTTTTTTTGCTGAAAAAAAGGGACGTTTTTATTATTATTATTAGAACTTATAATTTTTTAGAAATTTCGTAAATGGATTATTTTTCGGTTTATCTGTTAATAAATATGATATTAATAAAAATTTATAACGTATAACGGTTAAGTTAGTTAATTAATTATTAAATTAAGTTATACGGTTTATATTAATAATTATATTACAGGATTTAAGTAATAAAAATAATTTAATTACGTTTAATAATATTAAAAATATTTTAAATAATTAAGTTATATTATAAGTTAATATTATTTAAATTATAAAATAATTAACGTATATATTTTTTTAAATTTATTAATTTATTTTCCGTAAATTAATAATCCGATTTATTAACTTATTTTCCGTAAGTTAGTAATTTAATTTATTAACTTACTTTCCGTAAGCTGGTAATCCAGTTACGTAACTTAACTTATTTAGGTCCAGTTTCGGTCCGTTAGGACCGTTTCCGAGACCTCCTCTTTGTTAGGCCGTAATAAGTTTATAAAAACTATTTAAATTCGTCGTATATATAATCGTTTTTTTATCGTATTTTAAAACCTGGATTATATTTTTTTCGATTTTTATTAAAACGGAATAATTTTAAAATATATTATTTAATTACGTTTATATAATGCTTTATATACGTATTTAATAAATAAATTAATGCTATATATATATAATTAAATATTTAAATAATATTAACTTTATATAACGTATTTAATATACGATAAAATATTAAATAATAAATATAATAAAATTTATAATCTTACTTATATTTTATATATATAATAATAATATTAAAACTTTTAATAATTTATAAAAACTAATTATAAATATACGAAAAACTTAAATTACGATTTATAATTAATTAACTGTTAAATTCTGTATTAATATATATAATCTTTTAATAGTTATTTTATTTTAACTGATAAATACTTATTACTTTATAACTAATAATTATATATAAATATTTTAAATAATATTAAACTAATTCCGTAATTATTTAAAAGCGTTATATATATAATTTTTTTTAAAATAGTTAAAAGGCGTTCCGTATATATAACTTTTAAAATATAGTTTTAAATTTTTAATTCGCTTAAAGCGGTACTTATAATAATATTCTTTAAATTAAAGGTATTTAAAATAACGTTTTCCATTTTTATATAATATTATACGAAGCTTGTTATAACTTTGATAATTAAAAACTACAGCTTTTTTTAACTATGGTATATATTATAAAAATAAAAATAAAAATAAAAAAGCCTTTTTGGTTAGGTTATATAAAACGGGGCCTTAAGGGTTTATTAGCTTCCATATATAATGGGCTCTTAGAAAACCCTTTCTACTACTTCGAACTGGAGGGAAGTCCACGGAACATAAGTGTCCTCTAGAACGTACAAGTAGCTGCCAGTTTTATCGATGGTTCTCGAAGCATTTAACTTAAAGGTTAGCGCTAAAGAGATATGATAGACGCCGAATGACAGAAGGAAAGGTGGTAAGGATTCCCAGATAGTCCTGGGTCCAAGTTTTATAGAGCTGTCTTGGGAAATCTCTAATGTCTCGGTATTCGGCAGAAATTCTTCTACCCAAGCCTGTAGAGTATAGGATATATATCGAAGTCCAGACTCTAAAGGACGGGCAATCTCGTAAGTCGTAAGACTTCCGTGCTCTCACTTCCAGGTATTAAATGCGAATCATCATGAATATCGTAGATTAGAGATGCAGAAGATGATTCAAGATGACTACAACGTAAAAGTCGAGTGGAAGTTGTAAGAGAGATGTAATAGATTCTAAAAAAGAGAGTATGATCGGAAGGGGAGTTTCGAGAGTTTTACAGAAGAAATTGAGGCTATATTGGCAGCTCTGACTTTAAGGGAAGAACTTTTCTAGCTACCTGGGCTGATCGAAGCCCTTTTTATAGAGTTGTGCTATTCGCTTATTAGTTTTTTAATAGAAGCTGCACATTACTTTTTTTACACCTGCTATCGGCCCGTTATATTTCTGACAGCCCGTTTAATATTATATTTTCTTTTTCGATAAATCAATTGCCCTAATAAAAGCGACAAAAAGCATATAATAATTGTCCTAATGCGATATATGCGCTTTAAGATATTAATCGTTCTTTTCGTTATTAAGCAAAGCGCTATAAGGTGCGCTATAAGGTGCGCTAGGGTGCGCTATAGGGCTGAACCTTTTAAAACACTTTAAGCGGCCCTTTTTTTCTTTTTGCAGTTGTATCCTTCTCCTATACCTTATACTTTACTTATACGTATCTTCGCAAAGAAAAATCGTAAAATTAAACGGATTCTAATTTTATCATCTACAGTTAATAAGGATTAAAATCAGTTATAAAATTCCCTTAGAAGACGTTGTATTGTTAAGTGATTTAAAGATAAGCAATGAGTGTTACAAGGTGACTGAAATGGTGGCGGGTCGGTGGCGGGTGTACAAAAAGTAATGTATGGCTCTCATATAAAAGACTAATGTGCGAATAGAACAACTCTTTTTATAGGCCCTGGTGGAGCCCACCAGTGGTGTCCGATTAGAGCCGATTAGACCCCATTTTTATCATGACAGAGAGGTAGAATGTTAGATAGCGATGAAGTAAGAAATATCTGAAAGGATGCTGCGACTGTCAGTTCTAGAAGGAAAGTTCGAAACGAAAATGCTAGTTAGTCCAAACGAAAGAGATAGGAGGGAAAAGTTGGAGAGTTAGTTGCGAGAGGCGGATTTAAAAATACGTCCCGAACGAAGTTGTTAATTAGTGAACAAGGGAGAGATCTATAAGTTAGTTTCGGGAGTTAGTTCCGAAAGTAACATCCGAAAGGGAGGTCCGATAGGTAGATGTTAGAGGGCGAAGAAGAGAGATACTTACGAGAAGAACGTAATTGTTTCGAAGTGAAGAGAAACATGCTAAATGTCGCAGAAGATAGATACCCAAGAGGGAGCTCCGAGTGTTAGGTTTAAGCTGTAATAGGTTCAAAGTGGAAGGGAAGATGTTAAATGGCGAAGAAGAGAGATAAGTCGGAACCTATTAGCTGGCCACTGTATTAAAAGACTGGATTAATAAGTACGCACTTATTGTCAGATATAGGTGATATTAGTTGTGTTGTTCTCTTGGGCTGACTTTCGTATATTTCTAGTACGCGTACAGCTTTTGTATAACTTAGCAACGGAATATATATTTTTCGATTAGAAGGACTTTTTCCGTATATGGGGTGCGTTTAGCACCTTTTGTTAGCTGATATACCTTTTTAACGCCCTGAAGCATTTATGGCGTTGATCGTTATATATTATTATTTTTTAAAGTTACAGCTTTTTATTTGACCTTTTTTCCGGCGATTAAATATTTTTAATTAGTTAATTCCTCCTTTGAAATTATTTGTAGGATGTTTTTCCGCCGTTTAAGGGTTTCCGTAATATTTACCAGTTTTAGTTGTTTTTTGAAGTGCTTAAATAGTTCGCGTAATAGGGTTTTAGTTAATTTGTTAATTAGTATATCGCCCGTAAGTATATAATCTATTTTAATTAAATTTTTTTTTGCGGCTTTTTGTAGTTAGTAGTTATGTATATTTACGTACCGTAATTTCGTTTATAATAGGGCGATATCGGCGTTAATAAACCGTATAATCTGTTAATTATCGTATTATATATTTAGCGGTTTAATATTTAAGGTAATTTTTAGCTTTTTGATTAGTTGAAAATTGAATAAGGCTTTTTTTACAGTTTGTGTAAGGGATAGTAACTTTGCTTTGGTTATAAAAGTAGTTATTATGTTTTATTTATTTGCCCGTTATTTTATCATTTTTTTAAATAGTTTTATAACGTAAATTTAAAAGTTTTTTCGATTAATTATATTATTTGCGAAAAAGATATTATTTTAAGTATTTAACGAATTTTCGTTTTCGAAGTATAACGTTAATATTTTAGTTCCGATTAAGTATAATATAATTCGATTAGCGGCTTTGTAATATATATCGTTAAGGTTTAGGTTAAAACGGGTAAATTGGGATATGGTAAAGGATATATTAGGTTGCGTATTAATTGTTATATAAAAAATGGAACCGATTTTTTTCTGGTATTTATTAACGGAGTCTGGATAAGCTAAATTAAGATTTGGTAATAATTTAACGTTAGTTATAAACGTTTTTAAAAAATTATTTAAATTTTTTTTAAGGATTAAGTTAATTAATTTGTTTATAAAATCGGATTGAAATAATTAAATTTTCTTATTAAGTTTATTTTTGATTATTTCGATACCGAGAAATTATTATAAATCCTTATTTTTTGTAAAAGTATACCGTTTCCGAATTTGTTAAATTAATTAATTAACGAGGTTTTGATTTTCTTTACGATATATTGTTACGATATCGTTTATTAAAAAAAAATAAGTATTTTTTAACGAATGAAATAATAAGGTTTATAAGAAATAAGGTTAAATCTTAATTTTTTAAACGTTTTGGTAAAGTTTTTCTATTATAATAACGGTAATTTCCGTAAGTTATATAAAGCTTTTTTAATTAAAAGAATTTTTTTACGTTGGGGATATTTTAAAGGCGTTAATAACGTTATATTATTTAAGTTTTAGGTCGAATTTAATTATTGTAATAATTAAAGTTTTAAACGACTTTTTAGTTAAAATAGATACGTATATATTGTTATAAGTAGTTTTAAACTGTTAATCGTTTTATATAACGAAACGTATTTTATATTTTTGTAATTTATTATATTTATTAAATTTATAAATATATATTTATATGTATTTTAAAATTTGTTTTTTTAATAAAAAATTAATTAATTACTTTTTAAAATCGTATTTTTTTATAACTTTATAAATAAACTTTTTCGGTTTTACGAAATATTTTTTTTAACGGGTATATATTTAGCTTTTTATAGTTTCGCGGTAATGGCGGTAAATTATATTTATGTATCCGGTGTAGCGATTTAAATGTTTTTTTGCATATTAAAGTATCGAAGTTTTTCCGATTAAGGTAATACGTATTTCGGGTAATTAATTTTTTTAAATTTCCGTAATTTACCGGCCGGTTATTAATTGTATTTTTAAAGTAAGTTAGCCGTTTTATATTAAAAGCGGTTTTTTATATTTTATAATCGTTTTGAATAATATTATTTCGGTACGGAATATACAAGGAATTTACGTTTATAATCCGTAAAATGTTTTCGTTTTTTACCGTTATATTAGGTTAAATAGTTTAATAAAAATTTAAAGTTATTTTTATTTTTTCCGTTAACGTATTAATCGTAATAGTTATTAAAATTAACGTTAATAACGGTAATAATTTAAGGGACGGGAATAATTCGAATATAACGGTTATATAAGGGTAATTAATTTTATATAAATAAGTTTATTTTTTTTATCCCGTACGTTTTTAATATTTATGTTATTTTGGAATTATTTTTTTATTTAACCGGTAATTAAATTATTTTGTTTAAGTTTTTATTTTTTTTTAAATATATATATATAAGTAGTTTTAAGTTTGATTAAATAAGTTTATTTGTCGTAATAAATTTTATAATTCGTTTTCCGTAACGTAAAAAAAATTATTTTTTAAATTTTTGATATTATTTGAAAAGGTAATTTTTTCGTTAAACTGTACGTTTCGAATAATAATAACCTTGTTAATTAACAGGTTTTAAATTTCGTAAATAGTCGTAAATCGGTAACTAATAAAAAAGTTAATTTATGTTTTAAGATTTAGTTTTTAAAGATTCCGTTTTTTTTATGGCGGTAATTATTATAGCGTAAATTATATAGCCGTATATTTATATGTAAGTTTATTAAAGTTTCCGATTAAGTATTATAATACCGTCTTTATATATTAGGTAAATATAATAAATTTCGTATAAGCTTTATTAAAAAAGTGCGTATTTAAGGGTATAGTTATATAAATATATTATTATTTTAAAAATATATATAATTAAAAATATGGATAATTTAACGTTATTTCGTATCGTAATTGTTTCTTCCTTAAAATATATTTTTTAAACGTTTTGTACTTTCGTTTTAGGCCTGGGTATGCGGTGTTAAAAATTTAAATTTAATATTAAAAGGAAACGATTGCAGTATATTTTTAAGTAAGTAATTTTTTAAAATTTCGTTATTATATTCGATTACCTATAGAAAAATTTTATTCTGGTTTTTTAGGATTTTTAAGAGGTATCGGAATACGTTAATTAATATATTTTACTTTCGGTTTTTAAGGTATATGTTTTAAATACAGCCTAAGTACCTATTAGTAGCGAATATAACGTATTTATATTTTTTAAGGTTTTTTTCGAAATTTGTAAAGTCGATAACGATTTTTTGTCTTAATCGGGAAATTTTTTTTTTTCGGTTTGCGGCGTATTTACCTTTTAGTTTTCGTTTTATTATATACTTAGTATTCGATTATTATAAAACTTTTTAAGCGGATTTTTTTCGTATGGAATTATAGTTAAACGATTATTTCGGGCCTTAAATAACTTAATCTTAGGTGTTATATGGTACCGTTACCGGTCCGTAGTAATTTCGCTGTTTATAAGTTAACGTTTTATCTATAGGTTGCAAGGGTTGTATAAGTAGTTATTACGTTAATATATTCGATAATAAATTAATCGAATTTATTTGTTAATATAGTAATTACTTAATTATGTTTATTTCGAATAAAGTTATTAATTTCTTTATTATCTTATTAATATTTTTTTTTCGAAGTTGCCGGAGAGATACCAGGTTATATATAAAATTTTTACAGCAAGTTATATCGTATAAACGGAACGTTTTCGGGTCTTTAAAGTTTTAAAATAATATATTTATTTTTCCGTATCCTTTAATCGGGATAAAATTATTCCTTGTATATATTCCGTCGCTTTGGATCGTTAACTTATAGTTCAAAAATTTGCTGATAAGGTTAAAGATGTATATCGTAAATCCTAAATTTAAAATAGACGAGTTTTTTAAGGGGTAAGACAAAACGTTTATCGTATTATTTTAATTAGTAATTAAAAAGTTTGTAAGAATTTGTTTTATTTTTTTTAGGAATTAATCGGTTTTTTAGGTAGTTATTTTCTTTATATTTTTCGATAAATGATTAATTTTTTCCTTTAAAAATTAATTAAAAATAATTCGTTAATAAATTAGCTTTAAAATTTCGTTATTAAAGCGGAAAGTAATTAGAGCTTTATTAGGGAATGTATAATAGTATTAAGGTAATATATAATAAAGGCTTAAATAAGTTTTGTAGCGTATATTTTAAATATTTAATTTTTCGTATTTTTGTTTATTAATATTTCGGTTTAAATATAAACCTTTATAATTACTTCGTTTCGATTTACGTTCTGGAATTTTTTCCCGTAGTTAAGGGTTGGTATTCTTAGTTTTTTTTTAATTAAGGTTGTTTTTATTAGAAGGGTTTGTAAAAGTTTTATGAAACGCCGGAAACGTTATTTTGATATTTCGTAATGTAAACGGTAATTGGGTTATGGTTTCATAGTCGAGAAGGTTAACCGTTATTTCCTGGTAATTAATCGTATCGTTTTCGATTTTAGCTTTTTTTATTTTTTAAAAAATTGTCGTTTATATCCCGATAATGGGAATTAATATTATATATGGGTTATTAACTTATACGATTAGTATTTTCGTTTTTAAAACTTTATATCGTTGTTTTTGGGCTATAATTTTTTATTATTTTATAATTCATTCGTTTAATTTTTTTGTTAACTTTAAGGTTTGTTTTAATTTTTCGTAGTATTTTTATTACGTATTAATTAGAAGTTTGTTGTCGTATATTTTGCTAGATTTAGCTAAGCTGGCGTATTATTTCCGCAGGTTCTTTTTTGGGAAAAAATTCGTTTTTTTAATTGCTGGAAATATTAATTCCAGGATTTATTTTGTAAGATCGTTAATTCTTTTGCAAAAAATCTCGTATTTCCGATTTTCGTAAATGTACGTCGTAAAATCCTGAATATAAATTTGTTTGCTTTCGGTAATTATTTTAAGGGTATTTGTTGGATGGTTTGTATAATCGATTTTTTCGACGGTTCCTCCGGAAGATGTAAATATAATTAAAAAGCCGTTTAGTGTATTATTTTGTATCGTATAGTAGATTTGTTTTTTTGGATATAAGGTTATATCGGATTTTATAGGTTCGATAAGCTATAAAATATTTTAATCAGGATCGATATAACGCCAAATATTAAGTGCGTACGTTTTAGATTAGAATTCGCCTTTAAAACGATTTTAATTTTTAGGTTTTTTATAAATAACGGAAGACGTTAATAATACCGATGTTATTGTAATTAATAAAATATACCAATTATTATTATTAATATATAGCTTATATTATTTTAATAATAGCTAATTAATTAATAATAACGCGAATTAAACGAATTAAACTTTTAATTGTTAGATATAAAGGATATTAGTTATGTTGTTTTTTTGGGTTGACTTTCGTATATTTCTAATACGCGTATAGTTTTTGTATAGCTTAGTAACGGAATATATATCTTCCGATTAAAAGGACCCTTTCCGTATATGGGGTGCGTTTAGTACCCCCTGCTAGCTGATACTTATTGCGTTACTTATCTGATAGAACCCCCCCTTACGCCCCACCCCCTAACGCGCCACCATTTCCCCATATAAATCGCCGAAATCGCTATATTTTTAAAACATTATTATAAATCCAATAGAAATGATAAAAATAAGCAGTTTTCAAATTTCATTAAATATTTACTGCGCAGATTTTTAAAATTGTTTATAAATTATATAATAAATAAGTTATTTAATAACGTATTAAAAAAGTAAAATATTCGATTTTATTATGACGGCCTAATAGAGGGGAGGTCTCGGAAACGGTTTTAACGGACCGAAACTGGACTTAAGTAAGTTAGGTTACGTAATAAGATTACCAGTTTATGGAAGGTAAATTAATAAATTAAATTACCAGTTTACGGAACATGAATTAATAAATTTAAAAAATATATACGTTAATTATTTTATAATTTAAATAATATTAATTTATAATATAACTTAATTATTTAAGATATTTTTAATATTATTAAATATAATTAAATTATTTTTATTATTTAAATTCCGTAATACGATTATTAATATAAACCGTATAATTTAATTTAATAATTAATTAATTAATTTAGCCGTTATACGTTATAAATTTTTATTTAATAATAATATTAAATTTTAAGTAATTTTTATTAATATTATATTTATTAGCGGATAAGCCGAGAAATAATTTACTTATAAAGTTTTTAAAAAGATTATAAGTTCCGATAACGAAAAGGAAAATTTTTTTTTTAATAGAAAAAGTTTTGAAAAAAACTTAATATAATTACGGATTACATTAATTAATTAAAAAAAAAATTTAACTTTACCGTGTTTTTTTAAACTGTATATAAGAGTTTCGAGGAGAAAGGTAAGAAAAAAGCGGAGGAAGGAGTTAAAGAAATTTCGTTTTGCGGTAAAAATTTTTAAATAATTTAATTGATAATTACGAAAAAACCTGGAAAAATTTTAAAACTATTTAGGCCCGATTTTTTTAACGGAATATTTATTAAACTGTAATTATTTTTAATTTAATATTAAATATAGGTCGGATATTTTTTTATTAAATTTATTATTTATACGGCCCGAATAAAATTTGCGGTAAAATTGTTTACGGGTAACGTAATTATATAGTTCGAATTAATACGTAAGGAATACGTTATTTTTTTACTGGAATAACGGAATTTTAAAGTAGTAAAAATTTATAATAATTATAAGAAATTCGAATTTTTTTTTAAAAAAACGTTTAAAATAATAGACGAAAAAATAAAAGCCGAGATTTAAATAAAATCGTTACGTAAAAAAAAATTATTTCGATTTATAATAATATTTTCGTTTAATTAATATTTAAATTAAATTAAGGGTAAAAAGTTTATATAGTTAAATTCTTTAACCGTTTAAAGAAGGAAGTTTAAAAGGAATTATTTAAGGAAAACCGATTTAAATATTTAACCGATTATATTAGAATAATAATTAAGATTAACGATAAATAATATACGTAAAAAATTCGGAATTTTAAAATACGACGAAATAATAAATCCGGGTATATAGTTAATATTAACGTTTTACGATAAATAAATATTTTTTATAATACGGTATTAGGTTTTATAGAAATTAAGATAATTTAATAACGAAATCGATTATTAATTAAGTATTATAATTGCGGTAAATCGGGATATAAGGTTTTTTAATATAAGGCGTTTAAAGAATTTCGATAAAATAATTGGGTTTTTATATTTAAAGGATAATAACAAAACGATAAAAAAGATAATAAAAAATTAATTAATATAATCCGATTTAGGAATAATTAGCGGTTATAATATACGGTAACGTAATAGTACGAAAATTATTTAAGATAAAAGGATTTTATAAAGGAAAATTTATTTATTTAATTTTGCCGAAAAAAATAAAGTTAATAGGTATTATAGGAATGGTCATAGGAATATTATAAATGGAATAAAAAACCGTTATTTAAGAATAACGGAAAAATATACGAAAATTTATGCCGTTTATTATAAGAAACTTAGATGTTAGTTTTATTACGAATGGAAAAAAGTAATTTATTAACGTATTACCCGAATATATTAAATAAAATTTAATTTTAAAAAATAAAAAGGAAATAATAAAAATGATTAATAATAGTACCGATATTTATAAATATTTGCAAACGAAGATGAGATTAATTAGTAAGTGGTATTATAAAGCTGGTTATTTAAAAAGTTATATTTATAAGGGATTTTTTATTATTATTTCGGATAATGTAATTATTAAATAGAAAAAAAATTAATTTAGTAATTAATAGAAAAATATTATTAGCAAGTTATTACCGATTGAGATATATAACTGGCTTTTATTATAAACCCGAAACACAAAAAGGTAATTAAAAAAAATTAAAAGTTTTATTAAAAAAGGTTAATAGGATTTTAAAAACGAAGTTTAATAGGGAGAAAGTGATAGTTTATAGTTAATAATACTAGATAAAAAAATAATCGATATTTTTGTTAAATACGATTACTAATAATAAAGGATGCGATAATAATATAATTAATTTTAAGAATAAATAATTCGTTTAAGATGATAAATAAAGGAATTTTAATAATAAAATACGGAACGAACTGCCGAAATTAAGGAATTACTGTAAGTTTTAAAAGTAAAACGTTTTCTGAAATAAAACAGTAAGAAAACGTAAAAAAAAAAAAAATATTATACCTTAAAAAAGCTTTAAATACAATATTTGGAATTACGGGCGATAACGTTATTATTATATAAATACGAATTAAAAAAAATTAATATATCGTAATAATAAATTGCGGAATAATAATTATTAATTATATCAATCCGGAAGTAATAAATTAATTAAAATTATTAAGGAAAAAAAAGAATTACCCTTATAAGGTTAAAAATGCCGAAAGTTAAAAATTTACTTATAACCACGGATAAGTTAAACGTAAAATTAATTATTTTAAAATTCTTGTTAAAAGAAAAAAATAAATTATTGATTTCGATATTATCTTATTAAATAGATACGATAAAATCCTTGGAAAATTATAGTTATATTAGTATAACACTTTAATTAATTAAAAAATTAATTAGGTAAGTTTTTGTTTATTTTCTAATATAAGGAAAAAAAAAGAAAATTTAAGATCTTAATATTCGATTAATAAGGATAACAAATGCAGGTATAAGGATACGATAAAAACATTATTACCTAAGAAGATAAGATATATTTAAAATAAAGGATATAACAGTAAAATATGGCGTGTTATTGCAAATTTTAAAGTAAAATTTCGATAAATAAACGATAACTTATAAATATAATTAAGAAAATTATTAGAATAAATGGTAAAAGTATTATTATAGTATTATAAATATAAAAAGCTTTTTCGAAAGGAATTCGATACGAAATTAATATAATATAACGAATAAAATTACGAAATAATATTTAAAAACGGTAAAACGACCGTTTTGTATCTTATTTATAATTTAAATAAGGTAAAGCTATACGTTCTTTGCGATTACTTAAAAAATAAATTACGAAAAGGATATATATAACGTTTTAAATCGTTAATAAAATATTTAATGTTTTTCGTATTATAAAAAAACGGGAAATTACGATTTATTATTAATTATTAACAATTTAACGATATTACTATTAAAAATAGGATATTATTATTATTAATTACTGAGATTAAGGACCGATTTCGAAACGTTAAATAATTTATAACCTTAAATCTGCAAGAAAAATATAACTAGATTCGAATTAAACCCGGAAACGAATAAAAAACAGCTTTCAGAATAAAGTAAGGACTATTCGAGTACCTTGTTATACTTTTCGGATTTACAAACGTACCAGTAACTTTTTAACGGATAGTTAATTACGTATTTCGAAAATATCCTTATTTACTTAAAGATAAAAAAGAAATATATAGGATACGTTTATAAGGTTTTATAAACCTTATAAAATATTAATTTTTTAGTTAATGCGGAGAAAAATACTTTTTATATTTAGGAAATCTCTCTCTAAAGGAGACGTGACCGTGGAACAAAATTGAACAAATGAATAGATTGTAATATCGGTTGCTAAGCTTCACCCAGCCCTAGCTTCGGGATGAGGCTCTTCGTAACCGAGGCGTACAATCTATCATCACCGTAAAAACCATTAATAATTGCCGTGTTCGAAGATACTGGGTAAAATATCTATCGTATTAATTATTGGTGTAATTACTTCGTGTCTTTGGCTCAGCCTGGATAATACAGCTTGAACCCAACGACCTTGTATATTTAGGAAATTAATTATTTAAAATATATTATTACCTTAAGATATATTAAAATGGACTTTAAAAAAATTACCGTAATTAAGAATTAAAAGATATTTACTAATATTATTAAGGTATAAGCATTTTTCGGATTTATTAATTATTACCGACGATTTATACGATATTTTAATAAAATCGTATTATTACTTACGGAATTTATAAGAAAAAATCGACAATTTGTATAAGCTCTAACTGTAAAAAAGGTTTTTTAATAATTTAAACACGTTTTTATTAACGAATTTATTTTGATAATGTATAACTTAAATAAGTTAATTAAATTCGAAACTAATGATTTAAATTTCGATTTAAAAGTAATAGTTTATTAACGAGATAATTAAGAAAAATTATACCTTATTACTTTTTATTTTTATAAATTATATAGTACTAAATTAAATTATTTTATTTACGATAAAGAATTTTTAATTATCGTTAAAGCCTTTAAGGTGTTTAAATATTATTTTAAGGGAAATTAATATTAGGTAAAGGTATATATAGATTACAAAAATATTTTTTATTTTATAATTATTAAAAAGTTAATTAAACTATAATTACGTTATGTAAAATACTTTTTAAAATTTCATTAGGTTATTATTTATTGCAAAGAATTAGAAAACAGTAAAACGGACGTTTTTAATAAATAATTAAATTTAAAAGATTTTAAGGTGAAAATATAATAAATTATTTTCGATCGAATATTAAAAAAATATTTATAATAACGATATATCGATATTATTAAGATATTTACGGTAAATATGTATAAAGAAATATAACGATATTACGATAATTTACTCGAAAACTAAAAAAATAAATAAAATTTAAGTATTAAAAAAATATTAAAAAATTTTTTTACGAGAAATATATAAGTATTAATTATACGGATATTTAGAGATTTATAAGACCTTAAATATAAATATATTATTTTTTTAAAATAAAATTAATAGTATAGGAAATTATATATTAATACGATATTTACGTTAAGGTAAAGGTTAAACGATATAAATTATTTCAAAAATTGTAATTATTATTAAACGTTAAGTAATTATAGCATTTAGTTATATTTAATTTTATTACCCAATTTTTTTTTGTTAAACGATTTAATTATAGGCATATATTACGATAATATTTTTGTAATCGTTAACCGATTTATAAAATTCTTTTATTTTATATTTTATAACAAAGATATAAATGCCGAATAGATAGTATATATTTTCTTCCAATATATTTTTAACGTATACTGGTTATTATTAAAAATTATTTTAAATAAAAGTATAATATTTATTTCGAAATTTTGGTAAAATTTAATAATATAATTTAATTTTGTACAAGGTAAAGTACTATTAAGGTATTTAGCTAGGTACAGCTGATCCGTTTACTATATATATATATATAAAGGATTATACGATACGACCGAGGAGCATACCCTTAAAAACCGTCCCTTTTTGGTAAAAGCCGGAAAAATGTAATACGGGTTATGTAACACGGTAACTAACGATAAGGTACACGATTAATTAGTTGGTTCCCAAAGCCCCTAACCCTCCAATTGTCGCCAACACGGCAACGGAGCCGAAGCTCTAATTGGTTAAGTCCTTTAAGCTGGCGTTACCTAAAAAAACCGGCGTCCTAAGCTGGATTTAAACTAATTGTTTTTTACGCCTAACCGTAATAAGGTATTTAAGTCTGTCGTAATTAAAAAAGTTACCCAGGCTCGCGACCACTAAGCTATTAGGACATATAATTTAATTTAAATTATAAATAAACGGATAAATAAAAAGAATTAATTAAACGTTAGAAATATATTTACGATGTTATATTAATTATAAATAAAATAATTAAGTTAAAAAGTTACTTATTATATAATTTGCTTAGTTATTAGTTATTATAATAATATTAAAACTATTTTAGTGATTGTTAATTTTAATTTTATTCTAGAAATTTATAAGAAGATACGAAAAGGAGGATTAATTAATATTAAAGTAATTTTTATTTCGGAATAGTGTAAATAATTATATTAAGAGATAAAAATAGAATTTTAATTTATACGTAAATAAATAAATAAATATTATAAATAAAAAAGGTTAAAAGAATTAATTCTTTCGGAGGGGGAGATAGTTTATTTAGTTATTAAAAATATTAAGATTAAACGATTAAATTAAAAACTTAATTTTAAATATATCGGCCTATATAAAATTATTAAGAAAATTTTAGAAAATAATTATTAATTGGAATTATTATTTAAGGTTAAACTTTATCTAATTTTTTATGTTTTTTTATTTAAGTTAGTAGCAGATATTATTAAAGTATATACGGTATAAAACGAAATAAAAATAAAGGAAAAAAAATCTATAAAGTTGAAAATATATTAGATATGCGAAAAAAAAAGTATTTATTTAATATTTAATTAAGTGAAAAAATTATTTAAATTCCGAAAATATTTAAAAACTTGTTAAGAACTTTATTAGCGTTTAGCGTTTGTTAAGGAATTTTTATTAATAACGACGGAGCCAGTAATAAGTACGTTTTAATTTATATTATTTACGGAAGGAAGACCTTAGTCGACGGTACTTCAATCGATGATATCAGTTTTACCGGAGGCTTGGATAGCTACCGCCGATTCCGACTTTTAATAATTAAGTTTATTTTATTTGTTTAAAGATTAATAGGCGCGGTTTACGAATTTTGTATTTTAAGTTTGGTATTACTGACGTTATTGGCGTATACGTGAAAAACGAGTTAGGAATTCTATAAGGGTTTGTTTCGTAGTAAGTTTTTTTTTTAAATAACGAATTTTAGTAACGTAATAATTAATTATCGTTACGGGAATACTGGTGTTATTATAAAAGCGACCGTAACGAACGTATTTTTTATAACGAAAGATTTTTGTTATTATATAATAATTAAGGTTTTTAAAAAAGTAAAAGAAATACGGTATCGCTTTAAATTTTTTTAAATTAATTAAGTTATTTAAAGTATAACGTTATTTTGTTTTACGTAAACGATTTTTAATAATATAATTTAATATAATAAAATGTAGATTTATAAAAAAGGAAAATTTTTAAGGATAAGGATTTTAGAAAAGGGGAGATTATATTACGGCTTAATAAAGGGGAGGTTTCGAAAACGGTTTTAACGGACCGAAACTAGATGTAAGTGGGTTAGGTTATGTAATTAGATTATTAATTTACGAAAAATAAGTTAATAAGTTTAAAAGAATATTTATGTTAGTTATTTTATAATTTAAATAATATTAGTTTATAATATAATTTAGTTATTTAAGATATTTTTCATATTATTAAACGGAATTAAATTATTTTTATTATTTAAATTCCGTAATACGATTATTAATATAAACCGTATGATTTGGTTTAATAGTTAGTTAATTCGTTTAGCCGTTATAAAATTTTAATTATTTTAATTATTATTAATATAATAATAAAACATAAGTTTTAAAGTTAATTAATTTTTAAGTTAAATTTATTTAAAAAGTAGCGTTTAAAATTAAATTCGGATAAATTATTTTTTACGTGTAATTAAAATAGATTTTTAATTATTAAATTATTAAAATATTAATTACGTTATTATATTATATATTATATTAATATTATTAGTTTAATAGCTTAATAGTTATAAACCTGGGTATTTTTTTTAATTAATATAGGTTTAAATATTTTGCTTTAATTAATTATCAAAGATAGCTGGTTTAAATCTTGTTTAAATTACCGTGTTTTTTAAGTGGCGATAGTTTAAAGGAGTTAATTAATTAGGGTTTCTGCCCCGTTACCGTATCGACGATAACTGGAAGGGTTAAAAGCTCTAGGAATTAATTAATTAATTTAATTATATACGTATTATTTATTAATTACCGTATTAACAACTTATATTATATTTTTCCGGCCTTTAGCTAAAAAGGGACGGTTTTTAAAAAGGTACTTCCTGGTTGCGTTTATATAGAATTATTTTTATATATGCAAGGTAAAGTGCTATTAAGGTATTTAGCTATGTACATACAGCTGATCCGTTTACTACATAAATGTACACAGGTAATTTTGCATAAACGTAACCGGGGAGCACCCTTTAAAAACCGTCCTTTTTTAGCTAAGGGCCGGAAAAACGCAACGCGGGTTATGTAATACGGTAACTAACGATAAGATATACGATTAATTAATTGGTTCCCAAACCCCCTAATTGCAGCTGGTTTTAAGAGCCCCCAGCTACCCTTTAATTATCGCCGATACGGTAACAGAGCCGAAGCCCTAATTGGTTTAGCTCCTTTAAGCTGGCGCCAATTAAAAAAACGGTAACTTAAACTAGATTTAAACTAGCTGTTTTTTAAGGTTAACCGAAATAAAGTACTTAAGTTTATCGTAATTAAAAAAGATACCCGGGTTTGTAACTATTAAGTTATTAGGCTATTTTTATACATATATATAATAAACGGATTAGCTATTATTAAATATAAGGGATATTAGTTATGTTTTTTTCTTAGACTAACTTTCGTATATTTCTTATACGCATAACGTATTACACATATAAGCGAAAAACACATATAAGCAAAAGACTTTTTTCGTTATTCCAACTATTTATCTTTAATCATCTATTTCTTAACATTAACGTTATAAAACGCCTTACAAAAAAAACGAAAATAAACCTAGTTATTTAAGTTAAAAAACAAAACCCGAAAGTTAACTACAAAAAACTTAGTTCTATTTATAAAGTTTTATATTTTATTTTAATATACCGTTCTAGCAGTAAATACGCCCGAGCCGATATTATCCTTCCTTTATAAAAATTAACGCTAACCGAAAAAAAATCAATTATTAACCGAATTTTTAACTTAAATACGTAAACGTTTTCTATCCAGTTTTAATATATTGAAAATATAGCCAATATACTGCTAGCCCAGTACGTTACGGAACGTATCGGAATTAACTAGGCGTCGAACTTTATTAAACGGCAAAAAAAATTTTAAACGTATTTAAATCGGAAAATCAATTATTAACGGATTTTATCCGAAAATCCAAAAACATTTCGTAAATAATTCGAATTTGTTCGGGTTATAATTACGAAATACGATATCGCAAAAAAGGATATTTACAACTTCGACGAGACTGGATTTTTAATAAAACTTTTTATAATAACGGGTATAATAATTACCAATACCGAAAAACGTAAAAAACCTAAATAAACGTAATAAAAAAATAAAAAATAAGTTATAATTATCCAAGCTATTAATTCCTAAAATTAAATTATACCGCCATTTATTATTATAACAGGGAAAAATTATTTTAAATCTTAATACCGTAATAACTTATTACCAGTAACTAATTAAAAAATCGCATTAAATAATAATAACTGAATAATAAATAAATTAAATCTAAAATAAATCCAGCATTTTAATAAACATATTCAGACGCATACGAAAAGTTCGAAACGTTTTTTTATTCTTAACGGTTACGAAAATTATTATTCGATAAAATTCGAAAAATATTACACTAATTACGATATTATTACGCTTTACATACCCGCGCATTTTTCGTACCGGCTTTAACCTTTTAATATATCTTGTTTTTTTATTTTAAAACGCGTTTATTCGCAGTATATCGAAAACCTAATACGATATTATTATACCTATATTACCAAAAAAGATTTTCTTGCCGGCTTTTATAATACGTTCCAAATTACCATAACGTCCGATAACATTAAATCTGGATTTGCAAAAACTGGCTTTATTTTATTCGATTTTAATAACGTCCTTTCCGAATTCGAAATTTCTCCAGTTATACCTACGTTAACTATTTCCCTGTTAATTTCCGCCGGTTCTACTTTTTTACTTACGAAAACCCCTAGAAATATCCGTAAAGTAACAAAATAAAAACGTTATTTGCAAAGGAAAATTAAAAATTATCAGGGTAGTTCGCCAACAAGGATATTTAAATCGGTTAATTTTGTAATAAAAGGTTACATATTATTATTACATAAAACCGCTTTTCTCCGGGAAAAAAACGTCCAATTACGCGAAACGAACCATATTTTAAGTAAACGTTACAAAACTAAAAATAAACGTTTTTAAAAAAAAGGAATATTTATTATATAAGAAAAATAAGTTTTTTTGGCCCAAAAAGAAGGGGGTAATAAAAAAATACAGTTAATAACAATTAGGGGGGGTTATTATAAGAAGGTTAAGACGAAGGAACGGAAATATAACGTTTACGGCAAGCCCGGATATAATGCGCATATTTGTAAAAAAATTATAGATACATCTAGTTAAAAAAAATCCGATTAATTTAAATTAATGCGATATGTTGTTGTTAAATTATTTAAATTTGTTATTACGGAGTGCCAAAAAGCGGCTTGCTTATATGTGTCTCTCGCTTATATATGTAGCACGTTATAGCTTTTATATAGCCTAATAACGGAATATATATTTTCTAATTAAAAGAACCCTTTCCGTATATAAGATACGTTTAATACCCCCTACTAGTTAATATACCCCTTTAATACCTTGAAATATTTATAGCGTTAATCGTTATATATTATTATTTCTTAAAGCTGTAGTTTTTTATTTAACCTTTTTTCCGATAAATATTTGTTTTAATTAATTAATTTTTCCTTTAAAATTATTTATAAGGTGTTTTTCTATTATTTAAAGGTGTCCGTAATATTAATTAATTTTAATTTGTGTTTAAAATATTTAAAATGTTTACGTAATAAGGTTTTTCTTAGTTTATTAGTTAATATATCGTTTTTAAGCGTATAATTTATTTTAATTAAATCTTTTTTTATAACTTTTTATAATTCGTAATTATATATATTTATATACCGTAATTTCGTTTGTAATAAAGTAACGTTAGTATTAATAAAGCCTATAATTTATTAATTATTATATTATATATTTAACGGAATAATATTTAAAGTAATTTTTAATTTTTTAATTAATTAAAAGTTAAATAAGCCTTTTTTTACAACTTATATAAGGAATAATAATTCCGTTTTTATTATAAAAGTAATTGTTATATTTTACTTATTTATTCGTTATTTTATTATTTCTTTAAATAACTTTATAACGTAAGCTTAAAAGTTTTTTCGATTAATTATATTATCCGTAAAGAAAACGTTATTTTAGGTATTTAATATGTTTTCGGTTTTAAATTATAACGTTAACGTTTTAGTTTTAATTAAATATAATATAATTCGATTAATAGCTTTATAATATATATCGTTAAAGTTTAAGTTAAAACGGGTAAATTAAGATATAATAAAGGATATATCGGGTTACGTATTAATTATTACGTAAAAAATAAAACCGATTTTTTTTAATATTTATTAAGAAAATCTAAATAAGCTAGATTAAGATTCGATAATAATTTAACGTTAGTTATAAACGTTTTTAAAAGGTTATTTATATTTTTTTAAGAATTAAGTTAATTAGTTTATATAAAAGTCGGATTAGGATCATTAAATTTTTCTGTTAGGCCTGTTTTTAATTATTTCGATACGAAGGAACTACTATAAATCCTTACCCTTTATAAAGGTATACCGTTTCTGTTACGACCTAACAAAAGGGAGGTCTTGGAAACGGTTCTAGCGGACCGAAACAGGACCCAAGTGGGTTAAGTCACGTGATTTGGATCTGTAAGGATTACAGGATCCAATCGAATTTATATAGATCTAACGCTTTTTAGATTTGTAAGAACGATAAGATCTATAAGAGATTTAAGCTTTTATAAAGGATATATATACGTTTGTTATTTTATAACTTAAATAGTACCAGCTTGTAATATAACTTAATTACTTAAATTATTTTTAATATTATTAAACGTAATTAAGTTATTCCGTTATTTAAATTTTTGTAATATAATTGTTAACATAAACCGTACGACTTAGTTTAATAATTAGTTAATTAACTTAGCCGTTATACGTTATAAGTTTTTATTCAGTAGTATTGTTAGATTTTAAGTAATACCCCAAATTGTTAAAATAGTACTTAATATTAAGGAGATCGCTGTTTTTTAATAGCTTTAAAACAAATTAAAAGAATTAAAGGCCGAAGTTTTACGACTCAAGAAATAGATTAAAAAAAACCTTAATACCGCAAAAATTAAGGCTAAAAAGCCGTAACCTTACGATGGAAAGGGTAACGTCTAAAGCTTTCTTACTTAGGTACGGGTATACCTCCGGTTTTTAACTTTTAACGATTTAAAGGATTAGATCCTTACCGTTTTAACGTTTTTTACGGGGGACGCGTTCGATTGGTTCGAGCCGATTTTAAAGGATTATTTAGAAAACGCGGAAAACGATATGAAAAGGTTTATTAGGGAGCTTTTTGCCAATTACGTTAATTTCGAAGAAAAACTAAAGGCTAATTTTAACAATTTCGATAAAGAACGTACCGCCGTACAAAAAATTTTACAATTACGGCAAAAGGGACCGGCGTTTAAATATACGGTAAAATTCCGGAATCTAATGGCTAAGGCCGGATAGGTAAATAACAAAAACGACGCTTTAATTGACGTGTTTTATAAAAACTTAAAGGATAACGTTAAAAACGAAATTATTAAATTCGAACGATTAATTTTTTTAGATAAATATATTATCGAAACCGTAAAAATCGATAACCGATAATTCGAAAAACGACAAAAAAAAAAAGGTTAGTATACCTTATAGCCCAAGTTTAATAAGATTAATCGAAGGAACGAATACGATATACCTTTTATTTCCTTTAGCATTTAATTAGGACTTATAGAAATTAGGACGGTTTAACGACGAAATTAATTATAGATTAAATGTTATAACTGTAGGAAAATAAGATATAAAGCTTTCCGTTATAAGGCGCTTAAAAAACCTCGACAGAATAACTGGATTTTTATTTTTAAAAAACGATAAGAAAACGATAACAAAAAGACTAACAAAAAACCAATTAACATAATCCGATTACGGTATACGGTAACGTAATAATACGAAAACCATTTAAAGTAAAGGGACTTTACCGAAAAAAAGTTACTTAACCGTTTTTAGGAAGAGAGATAACGGTAAAAGGAAAATTAATAAACCTTATAGAAGTAGTTATAGGAATACTACGAATAAAAAGAAAACCTTTATTTAGGAAAGCTAAAGCGATATATAAAAACCTATGTTGTTTATTACAAAAAACTCAGATGCCAGTTTTATTAAAAATGGAAAGAAATAATTTATTAACGCATAATTCGAATATATTAAAAAAGGTTCGACTTTAAAAGATAACGCGGAACTTACAAAAACGATTAATAATAGTACCGATACCTACGATTATTCGCGGACGAAAATAAAGTCGATTAACAAGTAACCCTGTAAAATTGGTTATTCGGAAAGTTATATTTATAGGGAAATCTATTTTACCACTTCGGGTAATGCGATTATTAGACGGAAAAAAAACTGATTTAGCGGACGGTAAAGAAGCACTGCTAGTAAGCTATTACCGATTTAGGCGTTTAGCTAGCTTTTATTACAGACCTAGAGGATAAAAAAGTAATTAAAAAGGAAATTAAGAACTTTATTAAGGAAGGATAGTAGGATTCGAAAGATAAAAAAGAATATAACAACTAATAGGAAAGCGGTAATTTATGGATAACGTTGCCGAACGAAAAAATAATCGAAACTTTTATAGAACAAGCTTACGAACAACTAAATATATAACAATAATTTAAACGGTTATAAAAGCAAATAATATAAATGGAAAAATAATTAAAAAAATTCAGGGTATAAAATAATCGGGACGCGGAAATATTGCGAAAACTTTTATAGGCGCTAAAAGATCGGCGCCACCTATAAAAGAACCGTAAAAAAGCGCGAAAAAAGGTATAAAGCTACTATACCTTAGAAGGGTTTTAAGCGTAATAATCGGAATTACGAATGATAACTTTATCATAATATAAATATAAATTAGGAAAAACTGGTATACCGTAATAGTAAATTACGAAACGATAATTGCGAATTATATTAATCCAGAAATAATAAACCAGTTAAAGTTACTATGGAAGGAAAAAAGTTATTTTTATAAAGCCGTAAATGCCGAAAAATAAAGTTTCGCCTACGACGATAAATAAGTTAAGCGCGAAATTAATTATTTTAAAACCTTTATCGAAAAAAAAAAACAAATTATTGATTTCGATATTGTTTTATTAATAAAATGCAACATAATGCTTGGTTTATTATGGTTACGTTAGTATAACTTTTTAATTAATTGGGAAATTAATTAAATAAGTTTTCGTTCGTTTTTTAACGTAAAGAAAGATAAAAACAATACGAGATCTTAATATTCGAGCGATAAAGATAATAAATACAGGTATAAGAATACGATAAAAACCTTACTATTTAAAGCAATAAAACATATTTAAAATAAAGAATATAACAGGAAAATATGGCACGTTATCGTAAGCTTTAAAGTACGATTTCGATAAATGGATAATGATTTACAAGCGCAGCCCGAGAAATTACCAAAATAGATAACAGAAGTATTATTACAATATCATAAATATAAAAAGCTTTTCCGAAAAGAGTTTGATATAAAGTTATTATAATATAACGAATAAAATTACGAAATAATTTTTAAGAATAGCAAAATAATTACTTTTTATCTTATTTACAATTTAAACGAAACGGAATTATACGTTTTCCGGGATTATTTAAAAAACAAATTACGGAAAGGATATATATAACGTTTTAAGTTATTAGCAGGATATTTAATATTTTTTTGTTTTACAAAAAAACGGGAAATTACGATTTGTTATTAATTATCGACAATTTAACGATATTATTATTAAAAATATAATATTATTACCTTTAATTATTAAAATTAAGAATCGATTACGAAACGTTAAATGGTTTATAGCTTTAAATTTACGAAAAGGGTATAACCAAATTCGAATTAAATTAGGAGACGAATAGAAAATAATTTTTAAAACAAAATACGGATTGTTCGAATATTTTATTATGTTTTTCGGATTTACGAACGTACTAGTAACTTTTTAACGGATGGTTAATTATATATTCCGAAAGTATCTTAATATTTTCGTTATATGTTATTTCGATAATATCCATATTTACTTGAAAACGGAAAAGGAATATGCAGAATACGTTTATAAGGTTCTACGAGTTTTATAAGACGTTAATCTTTTAGTTAATGCTGAAAAAAGTACCTTTTATATTTAAGAAGTTAAGTATTTAAAATATATTATTACTTTAGGATATATTAGGATAGATTCTAAGAAAATTACCGCAATCCAGGATTAGAAAATATTTACTAATATTATAGAGGTGTAAACATTTTTTGGATTCGTTAATTATTACCGACGATTTATACGATATTTTAACAAAATTGTAATATTATTAACGGAGTTTATTAAGAAAGGTCGATGCTTTACATAGGCCCCAGCTGTAAAAAGGGTTTTCTAACAGCTTAAGGGTGCCCTTATTAGTAAATTTATCTTGATAATGTACGATTTAAATAAATTAATGGAATTCGAAACTAATACTTCGAATTTCGCTTTAAAAGCGGTAGTTTTTTAACGAAACGATAAAAAAAAGTTACATTTTATCGCCTTTTATTTTTATAAATTATACGGTATTAAACTTAATTACTTTATTTACGATAAAAAGTTCCTAGCTATCGTTAAGGCCTTTAGAAAATTTAGGTATTACTTTAAAGGAAATTAACATTAAATAAAAATATATACAAATTACAAAAATATTTTTTATTTCGTAATTACCAAAGAATTAATCGGACGATAATTACGTTATGTAAAATACCTTTTAAAATTTAATTACGTTATTATCTATCGCAAAAAATCAGAAAACGGAAAAACGGACGCTTTTAGTAAACGACCAAATTTGGAAAACTTTAAGGTAAAAATATAACAAATTATTTTCGACCGAATACCAGAGGGACATTTACGACAATGATATATTAATACTATCAAAATGTTTATATCAGATATATATAAAGAAATACGACGATATTATAAAAACTTACATAAAAACCAGAAAACTGATAAAATTCAAGTACCAAAAGAACATTAGGAAAACCTAATATAAGAAATATATGAACATTAATTATACGGATATCCAGGAATTTATAAAACTTTAAAACGTTTATAACGAACGTATTATTTTTTTAAAATAAAAACGATCGTACAAAAAATTATACAATAATACGGCATTTACGTTAAAGTAAAAACCAGACGATATAAATTATACGGAAAGTTATAACCGTTATTAGTTGCTAAACGATTATAGGATTTAATTATATTCGATTTTATTATAAAACTTCCATTATTAAAAAACCCAGTTACAAACATATATTACGATAGCATTTTTGTAATCGTCGATCGATTTATATAACTTTCTTATTTTTTACTTTATAATAAATATACGGACGCCGAATAAATAATATATATTTTCTTCCGATATATATATAGTATATACGGATTATTAGCGGAAATTATTTTAAATAACGGTATAACCTTTATTTTAAAATTCTAATAAAGCTTAATGGTATAACTTAACCTAAATTACAAATTATTAAATACCTTTAAATTATAAACCGATAGATAAATGGAAAAAATTAATTAAACGTTAAAAACGTACTTACGATATTACATTAATTATAAATAAAATAACTAAGTTAAGAAATTACCTATTGTATAATTAGCCTATAACACCAGTTATTATAACAATATTAAAATAATTCCAGTAACTATTAATTTTAATTTTACCTTAGAAATTTACAGGGAAATACGAAAAGGAAAATTAATTAACGTTAAAGAAATCCTTATTTCAGAACAACTCCAATAATTATACAAAAAAATAAAAACAAAACTTCAATTTATACGCAACTAAATAAATAAATATTACAATCAAAAAAGGTTAAAAAAACCAACTTTTTTAAAAAGGGAAATAATTCTCCTTATTACCAAAAACATTAAAACAAAACGAACAAATTAAAAACTCGATTTTAAATATATCGGCCCGTACGAGGTCGTTAAAAAAGTCTTAGAAAATAATTACCAGCTAAAATTTTTACTTAAAGTTAAATTTTATTTAATCTTTTACGTTTCCTTATTCGAATTAACAGCAAATACTATCATAATACATACGGTACAAAACGACATAAAAACTAAAAAAAAGAAAAAAAAATATATAAAGTTAAAAAAATATTCGATATACGAAAAAAAAAAGACTTACCCAGTATTTAATCAAATAAAAAAACCATTTAAACTACGAAAATACCTAGGAACCCGTTAAAAACCTTATTAACGCTTAACGCCTATTAAAAAACTTTTACCAATAACGTCGGAATTACCGAAGGTAAAAGTATCCTAATTTACGCTATTTAAAGACGGCTAATTAATCGTCTCGGGAATAAACTAACGGTTTAAGGCAAGAATTTAAACCGAAAACAGCACGTTCGCCTTTAACCGTTCTTACTTCTCCAATTCGTCCATAAACTAAAAACCGCAACCGACAATTTTTACCCCTTAAACGTAAAAATTTTTTTTCTAACAACAAAAGCGAAAAAAACGACCGATAACTTTATTAATATCGCGTTATTTACGTATAAAGTTTTCTTTCAACTTTCGTTAAAAACGCAGCAAGGTTTCTTCCGCTACAACCTCTTTACGGTCCAAACGGTCCTTCTTTTCCCTAATACGACGAAAAGAATTAATAAAAATACTAAACCCATTACAGCGACGACGATATTTAACATATTCGCTATAACGACGAATTTTTTTTATTATCCGACATTTTATCCTTTTTTAAAAACATGGCGTATATAATATTATTTTAAAACTAAATTTAATAATATAAGCAGCTAAAGATTTAAGGCTTTCCTTTTAATTCGGACGACTGCGGAGTTTACGATTAGCAACACGACTACCTATAATAAAGAACTAACTTACTAAAAGAAGAAAATTTTTTAAAAGCAAAGATCTTAAAAAAAAGGAAATCGTATTATAACTTAACGAAAGGGAGGTTTCGGAAACGGTTTTAACGGACCGAAACAGAACCTAAATAAGTTAAGTTACGTAATTTGGATTTATAAAAATTACAGGATCTAATCGAATCCATATAAATCTAACGCCCTTTAGATTTATAAGGACGACAAAATCTATAAAAAATCCAAACTTTTATAAAAAATATATATACGTTCGTTACTTTATAACTTAGATAACACCAGCTTACAATACAACTTGGTTACCCAAGGTACCCTTGGTATTACCAAACGTAACTAAGTTATTCCGTTACTTAGATTCCCGTAATACGACAGCTAACATAAACCGTACGACTTGGTTTAATAGTTGGTTAACTAGCCTAGCCGTTACAGTTCCCGAATTTGTTAAATTAATTAATCGACGAGGTTTTGATTTTCCTTATAATATGTTATAACGATATCATTTATAAAAAAGAAAATAAGTACCGTTTAATAAATAAAATAATAAGGTTCGTAAAAAACGGGGCTTAGTTTTAATTTTTTAAGCATTTCGGTAAAGGTTTTTTATTATAATAATAACAACTCCTTTAAGTTATATAAAATCTTTTTAATTAAAAAAGATTTTTTACGTTAAAAATACTTTAAAAGCGTTTTTATATATATTTTATAAAGTAAGTTAACGTTAATAAAGGTGTTAATAACGTTATATTATTTAAGCTTTAAATCGAATTTAATTACCGTAACGATTAACGTTTTAAACGATTTTCTAATTAGGGTAAATACGTATATATTATTATAAATAATTTTAAATTATTACTTATTTCGTATAACGATATATACTTTATATTTTTATAATTAGTTACATTTATTAAATTTATAAATATATATTTATATATATTTTAAAACTTATTTCCTTTTAATAAAAAATTAACTAATTATTTTTTAAAATTATAGTTTTTTATAACTTTGCAAATAAACTTCGTTAATTTTACGAATTTCTTTTTTAATAAATATATATTTAGTTTTTTATAATCGTATAACGGTAACGATAAATTACGTTTATATACCCTGTTTAATAATTTCAAAACTTTTTATATAATAAAGTAAAAAGATTTTTCCGATTAAAGCAACGTATATTTCGGATAATTAACTTTTTTAAATTTTCGTAACGTACCGGCCGGTTATCGATTGTATTTATAAAGTAAACTAGTTGTTTTATATTAAAGGTAATTTTTTATACTTTATAATCGTTTCGAATAATATTACTTTAATCCGGAATATACGGGGAGTTTACGTTTATAACCCGTAAGGTAGTTGCGTTTTTTATCGTTATATTAAGTTAAATAATTTAATAAAAGCTTAACGTTATTTTCATTTTTCCGTTAACGTATTAATTATAATAATTATTAAAATAAAGGTTAAAAGCGGTAATAATTTAAAAGATGGAAGTAATTTAAATATAATAATCGTATAATAGTAATTAATTTTATGTAAATAAGCTTATTTTTTTTAATCTTATATATTTTTAAAGCTTATATTATTTTAAAGTTTTTTATTTAACTGGTAATTAAATTATCCCGTTTTACTTCTTTTTTTTAAATATATATATATAAATAACTTTAAGTTTAATTAAGTAACTTTGTTTATTATAGTAAATTTTGTAATTTATTTTTCGTAACGTAAGACAATCGTTTTTTAAGTTTTTAATATTATTTAAAGGGGTGACCTTTTTAATAATTTATACGTTTCGAATAATAATAACCTTATTAATTAACCGGTTTTAAATTTCCTAAATATTCGTAAATCGGTAACTAATAAAAAAGTTAATTTATACTTTAAAATTTAACTTTTAAAGTTTCCGTTTTTTTTATAACGGTAATTATTATAGTGTAAACTATATCGCCGTATATTTATAAATAAGCTTAGTAAAGTTTCCGATTTAATATTATAATATTATTATAATATATTAAGTAAATATAATAAACTTTATATAGGTTTTATTTAAAAATATGTATTTAAAGGTACGGTTATATAGATATATTATTATTTTAAAGATATATACGATTAAAAATAAAAATACCTTAACGTTATTTCGTATTATAATCGTTTTTTTATTTATACCTTTTAAACGCTTTGTACTTCCGTTTTAGGCCTGGGTATACGGTATTAAAAGCTTAAGTTTAATATTAAAAGAAGGCGATTAAAACATATTTCGAAAAAAGATATTTTTTAAAATTTCGTTATCGTATTCGATTACCTATAGAAAAACCTTATCCTAGTTTTTTCGGATTTTTAGCAAATATTAAATACGTTAATTAATATATCTTACTTTCGGTTTTTAAAATATATGTCTTAAATAAAGTTTAAGTATTTATCGGTAACGAATATAACGTATTTAGATTTTTCCGGATTTTTTTCGAAATTTATAAAATCTACGGCGATTTTTTGTCCTAATTAGAAAATTCTCTTTTTCGGTTTATAACGCATTTGTTTCTTAGTTTTCGCCTTATTACATACCTAGTATTCGATTATTCTAGGACCTTTTAGCCAGATCTTTTTCGTATAAAACTATAACTAGGCAATTATTTCGGACCTTAAATAATTTAATTTTAAATATTATATAATACCGTTATCGGTCCGTAATAATTTCGCTATTTATAAATTAACATTTTATCTATAGTTTATAAAGGTTACGTAAATAATTATTACATTAATATTTTCGACAATAAATTAATTAAACCTATTTATTAATATAATAATTATTTAATTATAGTTATTTCGAATAAAATTATTAATTTTTCAGTTGTTTTACCAATACTTTTTTTTCCGGAACTGCCGGAAAAATATTAGGTTATATATAAAGTTTTCGCAATAAATTACGTCGTACAAACGTAACGTTTTTATACCGTTAAAATTTCGGAATAATATGTTTATTTTTCCGTATTCTTTAATCGAGACGAAATTATTCCTTACGTATATATCGTAAATTTTAAATTTTAAATAAACGAATTTTTTAAAAAGTAAAACGAAATGTTTATTATATTATTTTAATTAATAATTAAAAAATATGCAAAGATTCGTTTTATTCTTTTTAAAAGTTAATCTGTCTTTTAAATAATTTTTCTTTCTATACCTTTCGATAAACGATTAACTTTTACCTTTAAAAATTAATAAAAATTAATTCGTTAATAAACTAACTTTAATATTTCGTTATTAAAACGGACGTTAATTAAAGATTTATTAAGAAATATATAATAAAAACTTAAATAAATTTTATAACGTATATCTTAAACCATCAACTTTTCGCGTTTTCGCTTATTAATACTTCGATTCGAATATAAACCTTTATAATTTCCTCGTTTCGATATATATCTTAAAATACTTCCCTATAATTAAATGTTAATATCCTTAACCTTTTCTTAATTAAAGTCATTCTTATTAAAAAAATTTATAAAAACTTTATAAAATATTAAAAACGTTTTTTTAATATTTCGTAATGTAAACGGTAACTAGATTATAATCTAATAATCGAAAAAATTAACCGCCGTTTCCTAATAACTAATCGTACTCTTTTCGATCTTAGGTTTCCTTAATTTTTTAAAAAAAATCGTTATTTATATCTCGATAATAAAAGCTAATACTATATATAAATCGTTAACCTATACAATCGGTATTTTCGTATTTAAAATATTATATTACTAGTTTTAAACTATAATCTTTTATTACTTTATAATTTATTCTTTTAACTTTTTCGTTAATTTCGAAATTTACTTTAATCTTTTACCATATTTTCATTATATATTAATTAAAAACTCATTATCGTACATTTTGCCGGATTGAATTAAACTAACGTACTATTTTTATAAAAAAATCTGTAAAAAAAGATTCGTTTTTTTAATCGTTAAAAATACCAACTTTAGGATTTATTTCGTAAAGTAATTAATTTTCTTGTAGAGATTTTCGTATTTCCGATTTTCGTAAATATACGTTACGAAATCCTAAATATAAGCTAATTTATCTTCGATAATTATTTTAAAAATATTTATCGGACAATTCGTATAATGAATTTTTCGGCGGATTTTCTAAAAAATATATATATAATTAAAAAACCGTTTAAAATATTATTTCGTATCGTATAACGGATTCGTTTTTTTAAATACGAAATTATATCGGGTTTTATAAGTTCGATAAGCTATAAAATATCCTAATTAAGATCGATATAACGCTAAATACTAAACGCGTACGCTTTAGATTAAAATTCCCCTTTAAAACGATCCTAATTTTTAAATCCTTTATAAATAACAAAAGATATTAATAACACCGTTACTATTATAATTAATATATAGCCTGTATTATCTTAATAATAATTCATTAATTATTAATAATACTAATTAAAAGAATAAAACTTTTAAATGTTAAATATAAGGGATATTAGTTATATTTTTTTATTAAGCTAATTTTCGTATATTTCTCGTACGCGTATAGCTTTTATATAACCTAGTAACGGAATATATATCTTCCGATTAAAAGGACTCTTTCCGTATATAAGGTGCGTTTAGCACTCCCTGCTAGCTAACAGCTATATATATATATATATATATATAGCTATATATCTTAATAGTATTTTATGTTATATATTATTATTATTATAATTATGCCGTATATTAATTTGTAATCTTTTATACTTTTTAAATTTTAATATAAATATATATTTAATTTAATTTAATATTTATATTATTATTTTACATATTTTATATTTATAAACATTATAACGAATTATAATATATTAATATTATTAATAAATATTTTAAAGTAAATTATTCTTATATATATTAATAATATTTATTTATTAGAGAATAATAAACCGATATAAAAGTTTTAAAAACCCGAAATTAAACATTAAAAAGAAATAAAGACCTAAAATATAATTGAAAAGTATAAAATTTATACGAAATATAAATAAAATATAATAAAATAATTATAATAAACAAGAATTTCTTTAAGTATATATTAATTTTAAGCGGTTTTAATTATTAATATTATAAGCTTAAATTTACGGTTTCGAAAATTTAAATAATATTAAAAATTTATTATATATATAAAATTAAATAAATAATATATTTTAATTTTATAATTAAATAAAAAAACCTTTAAAAAATATTAACGTATTATATAACCGAACGACTTAAATAACTTAGCAAAATTAGATTTTTTAATATTAATATTATAAAATACCGTTTAGTAAACCTATAAAAGAATTTAATTATTTAAATTTAAAAATAAAACGAAAACCTTAATAATTAACACCTTAATTTTATATACGATATTATCGAGGCGTATAATTTATTACAACTGTAAAAACTATTAATAGTTGCCGTATTCGAAGATATTAAGTAAAGTATTTATCGTATAAATTATTAGTGTAATTACTTCGTATCTTTAGCCCAGCCAAGATAATGTGGCTTAAACTTAACAACCTTACATTATATAAAAATATTATTTCATTTTATAACCGGTTTAAGGCCCAATGGCTCAGTGGTCGCAAGCCTGGGTGTCTTTTTTAATTGCGACAGGCTTGGGCACCTTGTTTCGGTTAATCTTAAGAGATAGCTGGTTTAAATCCAGCTTGGGCTACCGTTCCTCTAGGTACCGCCAGCCTAAAGGAACTGACCAATTAAGGCTTCGGCTCCGCCACCGTGTCGGCGACAATTAAGGGGTGGCTGGGAACCAGTCACGATTGGGGACGCTAGGAACCAATTAATCAATCGGGTATATCTATCGTCAGTTACCGTATTACATAACCTATATTGCGTTTTTCCGGCCCTTAGCTAAAAAGGGACGGTTTTTAAGGGGGTACTTCCCGGTCGCGTTTATGTAGAACCATTTATGTACATATATGTAATAAACGGATTAATTTGTACATAGCTAGATACCACAATCGCACTTTACTTTATATAACCGGTTTAAATATATTATTATTATTATTAATAGTAAATAGCAATTTATTAAAACGGGATTAATTAGTTTTATTTTAATAACGTAATTACTAAATTAATAAATTTTATATATATTATTATTAATTTCTTTCCTACTTATTAATAAAAGTTTATAAAATTTAAATAAAAATAATAAATTTTAAAAGTTACTAATTATTAAGAATAAATAAAGCCCTTTATTTATTACTTATAGTTAAGTCAGTATTTATATACGAAATATAATTTTTTTAAGATTTAAAAATCAGTTAATAACTATATATATAAATTTTAATAGGTTTAAAATATATGTCGAAAAATAAAAAATATTCGTTTTTAAAAATAAATATTATTTATAAAGAGGTTATATGCTTTTATAATTAATAGGACATAATAATAAGTTATTATTATAAATTACTATTAAAAATAATTATAATTAAATTAGTAACATAAATAAATAAAAATATAATATTTACGATAAACTCGCATATAATACGCGTATATATATAAAATTTAATTAACTTAAATTAATTTATATTAAATCGTTATAATCGAATAGTATTAAAATTTTATTTCTTATTTATATCCTTTATTTATATAATAAGTAAATCTTTTAAATAATAAATTAAATAAATTTAAATTTAATATAACTCTTTATATTTTAATTATATTATTAATAATTTTATTGTCGAAATTCTTAAAATAAAAGTAAATTATATCCAGAATTTTAATAATATATTCGTTATATAAACGTAGCGTTTGAAAATATTTATAAACTTTTAAAATAGTATATTTAATTTTCTATATTTTAAAACGAATTTCCCTACAGGAGATGTAACCGTGGAACCAAATTAAATAAATGGATAGATTGTGCTATCGGTTGTTAAGCTTTACTAAACCTTAACCTTTTTATAGCCCTTATCGACGACCATTCTTGACGGAATTTTAGACGGTTTTTGTAATCCAGAACAGCCGGACAAATTATCGTTCGTAATTTTCCAGCTTGTATCGATTTAAAAGTTAAATTTCGACGTTTTTAACCCTATTATCGTTATTTTCCAGTTTTATTAATAATTTTTTTATAAGCCGGATATTTTTTGGTATAAGTTTATATAAAAATCAATTATTTTTACTATTTTAAATTAAATTATATTAAAAAATTAAAAATAAAATCCGATTTTTTTCGAAAAAGTTATTAATATTAATAAAGGTATTAATATATTTTATTCGGTCGATTATTTTATTTCAGTCGGGTAATTTAATCGAAATCGTTTTTGTCGAGATTCCGGAGGTACGGCATATTAAAACTTTATATTCGGACTTGGCCGGTATGTTTTAATTATTTTAATTAATAATAGGGGTTTAAAAAGCTTTAAAATTAATCGAGGTTAAAAAAGGTAGCTGGTTTGGAATTTTTAGCCCTTTTTCCTGGTTAATATTTAACATTTTTAATCGTAAGACTGGCGAAAAGTTACAAAGCTATCTTATACGGACTTAAGGTTTACCGCGAAAAGCTTAATATTTCCTAAGTTATTAAGATTTCCCCTGCTAAACCGTAAAGCCAGAAGGTATAAGGTTTATTAAGGTCGAAACTTGTTAACATTGCGTAAGTAAGTCTTTTAAGCCGACATTAATCGAGAAATTATATATTTACGGGGACTTAATAATCGGTTTCGGAATAAGGCTTTTTATAACCAAGATATAATTTATCGTTACCGTAAAAACTATTAATAATTACCGTATTCGAAAATATTAAGTAAAGTATTTATCGTATTAATTATTGGTGTAATTATTTCGTATTTTTGGTTTAGCCTGGATAATACGGCTTAAACTTAACAACTTTGCATATTTTAAAACGAAAAGAATTTTTAAATTCGTATAACGTACGACATAAGCGAACTGTATATATAAGCGAGCTATATACTTTTTAGCACCTTGCAACAACTAATCCAAATAACTTAACTATAACATATTTAATTGATTTAAATTAATTTTATTTTTTGTCGCTAACCGTATTTACAGCTTTAAACCAGTATACGTATTATATTAAGGCTTATTACGAACGCTATATTATTATTCCTTTTTGCTAATTTATATATAATAATTATTTTTAATAGTTATTAACAGTATTTTTTTTGTTATCACCCTTTTTGCCGACCGAAAAATGTATTTATCCCGTATAGTAAGTGTTCTTTTTTATTAAAAACGTTTGTTTTAATTATTTAAGTACGTAAGATCGAATTGTTGTTCCGATAAATTCCGTGATACGCCTTTCGACGCGCTTTTTGACGCGCCTTAACAAGCTTTACAGCCTTGCCCTGTAACCTTATAACGCGTTTTTTAACAAAGCTTTATAACCTTCCATTTTGCGAATATCTTTTACGTATTAAAGCCGGACAAAAAATACTGGCGTATATAGGTAGGGAAATTGGTCGGTAATCGTTTTTTTATCGGTCGACTTTAATATTTTCGAAATAGGGGTAATATTAACTTAGGTACGTTAGGGGATAATTGGTTGCATGGGGGTTTAAAGGAAGGAATAACAATATGGCGTTTGTATTAAGCCTTAATATAATACGTATATTTGTTCCAGAGCTGTAGATAAAGTTAGCGAAAAAGAATACCGTTGATTGAATTAATTGGATTTGTTATAGTTGAGTTATTTGGATTAGTTGTTACAAGGTGCTAAAAAGTGTACAGCTCGCTTGTGTGTATAGTTCGCTTGTGTGGTACGTTATTTTATTATTTTATATAATTAATTTATTACTTAAATACTTATTAGAGTAAAATTATATATTATTAAGTTTAAAATTAAGCTAAATAAAGTGTTTAAAAAATAAAACTAAATACTTTTAATTTTCCTACCGTTTTTATTTATAATATACTTTAATATTCGTACTATTTAAAAAAAATAGAATTAATAAAAGCTGGGTTTAAAATGATTATTAATATTAAAGTTTAATTATAATGGAAACTTATTAACGGTTTATTAAAAAGCGTATAAAAGTAATAACAGATTATAAAATAAATATATTACTATTAGATTAAATAAGGTTTTACTTCCTATAATTTCAATTTTAATTATTTCTTTTATAGTTATATTACCTTATAATTAACCATTTATTAATTTAATATTTTATGAATTATAATTTATACGTGTTTAATAATATATAATATTAACTATTATTTATTTTAATATTTTTATTCTTTAGAGAAACTTATTTCAGTTTATATAATAAAAATAAAGTACTATATATAGCTAGATACTTATATAATACTAACTTTATATAATAAAATTAAAGGTATATATATATCGTAAATTTATATAATTATCGTTTTCGTTTTAAAGCATTAATTTATTATTTTATAATTTATTTCTTTCTTTTTTTATTCTCGTAATTTATTATAACTCTTTATAATATTTTCGTTAAATTTTAATATAAAGTTTATTATAGTTTATTTAATTAAACTTAATTTAACGTATAATTTTTATATATTTTTCTTTAAATGTTAGTTTTTTTTAACCTAATAGTAATATTAATTTTATAATCTATTTTATAAATTATTATTTCTTTTAAAAAATATTATATTAATTGTATATAAAGCTAAATCAGCTTAAGTTATACTATCTAAGTTAAATTTAAAATATAAAGTAATTATATTTATAATTAATACGGTAAATAGTTTTTAAATATTTTTAAATACTAAAAAGATTTTTAATTTTTACGGTTAAAATAGATTATATATTTCGGTTTTAAAAAGCTTATTTCGAAACCGATTATTAGGCCTTTATAAATACGTAATTTTTCTATTACTATCGGCTAGGAAGCTTATTTACGTAATACTAATAAATTTCTATTTTAAAAAATTGTATACTTTTTAACTAGTTTAAACAAACTTTTCTAAAAAGTAAATAATAATTTAAAGATAATGTATTTTTTACGATAAACGTTAAGTCCGTATAAAATATCTGCTTAGTAATCTTTCCCTGGTTTTATAATTTTTATAATTTCCATTAAATTTAAAGTTTTTCGACTTTTTATTAATTAAAATTATTAAAATATATTTATAAGATTTAAATATAAAAGATTAAATATTTATATTTCCCAAATTTTAATATAAATAATTTTATATAAGTTATTTAACTTAAATATAATAATTATGTAAATAATATTTATCAATAGTTTAATTAATAACGTATTACATAAGCTCGCGAACTAAACAAGCTCGTAAACCGTTTTTATTAATATCTTAACTACTTAATTTTAATCGTTAATTTTTTAACACTTATAATATAAAACGTTTTATAAAAAAATCTAAGATAAACTTAACTATCTAGACTAAAAAACGAAACCTAAAGTTTAACTTTAAAAAACTATATTTTATATATAACGTTTCCGAATTTACTTTAAAAGCCCGATATTACGGTTAATACGTCCGAACCGATATTATTTTTTATTTGCGAAAATTAATGCCGACCGAAAAGAAATTTATTGTCGAATAAATCCTTAACTTAAATACGTAAGCTTTTTTGTCCGGCGTTAATACGTTAAAAATATAGCGAATTTGTTATTTACGTAACGTATTACGGGACGTATTAAGGTTAATTAAGTATTTAATTTTGTTAAACGGTAAAAAAAATTCGAAACGCGTTTAAATCGAAAAATCGATTATTAAAAAGTAGTATGCAAAAATCCAGAAATATTTCGTAAATAATTCGAATTTATTCGGGTTATTATCGTAAAATATAATATTATAAAAAAGGATATTTATAATTTCGATAAAATTGGATTTTTAATAAGGTTTTTTATAATAACGGGCATAATAATTATTAATACCGAAAAACGTAAAAGATTTAAATAAATTTAATAAAGAAATAAAAAATAAATTACAGTTATTTAAATTATTAATTTTTAAAATTAAGTTACACCGTTATTTATTATTATAATAAGGAAAAATTATTTTAAATTTTAATTCCGTAATAACTTATTACTAGCAATTAAATAAAAAATCGTATTAAATAATAATAACTAAATAACGAATAAACTAGGTTTACAATAAATTTAATATTTCGATTAATATATTTAAACGCGTATGAAAAGATCGAAACGTTTTTTTATTTTCGACGGTTACGAAAATTATTATTCGATAAAATTCGAAAAATATTACGTTAATTATAATATTATTATATTTTATATACTTACGTATTTTTTATATAAGTTTTAACTTTTTAATATATCTTATTTTTTTTAAAACGCGTTTATTCGTTATATATCGAAAACTTAATATAATATTATTATATTTATATCGTTAAAAAAAAATTTGACCGGCTTTTACGACGCGTTTAAAATTATTATAACGTCCGATAATATTAAATCTGGATTTGCGAAAATTGGTTTCGTTTTATTCGATTTTAATACCGTCTTTTTTAAATTTAAAATTCCTTTAATTATATTTATGCCGACCGTCTCCCCATTAACCTTTGCCGGTTTTATTCGTTCCCCGTTTACAAAAACCTTTAAAAATATTAAAAAATGATAAAATAAGGATGTTATTTACAAAAAAGGATTAAAAATTATTAGGGTAGCTCGCCGACAAAAATCGTTAAATCGGCGAATCTTTTAACAAAAAGTAATTTATTACTTTTGTACGAAGTTGCTTTTTTTCGAAAAAACATTACTTAATTACGCGAAACGAACCATATCTTAAGCAAACGTCGAAAAACCAAAAATAAACGTCTTTAAAAAAAAAAGATATTTACTATACAAAAAGAATAAGCTCTTTTGGCCGAAAAAAAAAAGTGGTAAAAAAATACAGATAATATCCGTTAAAGGTAATCGTCGTAAAAAGGTTAAAACGAAGGAACGGAAATATAGCGTTTGCAGTAAGCCCGGATATAATACGCGTACTTGTAAAAAAGCTGTAAAAACGTCTAACGAAAAAAAATCCGGTTAATTTTAATTAATTTAATATGTTATAGTTAATTAATTCGAATTTATTATTAAAAAATGCCAAAAAACGGCTCGCGAACTTGTTTGGCTCGCGAGCTTATGTAATACGTTATCTATAATAATTTCGAATCAAATTAAGTTTTATTGTTAATATTTAAATATAATTTAATTAATAACGGCGGAAATAATTTATTTTTACGTTAATTTATGCTAGAAAATATCTAGTTTATAAAATAATCACTAGTAAAATTAAAAAATAGCGATAATCGACTTAAAAACGATAAGCTTTAATTTTTAAATCGATCTAAATTAAAGAATTACGAGCGATAATTCATTCGGCTATTCCGAATTACGAAAGACGTTTAAATTCCGTTATAAATTATTATTAATAAAAGTAGTATTATATAGTTTATAAAAAGATTAAATTTTAATAAAGTTTAATAATCGAGATAATATAATTTATTAATTAAGTTATATAATTAATTTTTATCGAATTATAAGCTGTTTCCGAAACTACGATAATATTATACGGTTAAAAAAAGGGTTCTTTCGAATACGAACTTATATCGGGGTTTATTTATTTATTAAGTAACGAAAATAATTTCTTAAAATCGAGATAATCTTATATATTAATAACGTATATTTTAATTTAAAATTAACTTTTAAAACCGTTATAAATAACGTATAATATTAATAATACTATTACTCTTTTAATAATTAAAATATACGAATAATTATTATTTATATATAACTTACTTCGATTAAATAATAAGTAATTAATTAATATTTAAGCGATTAAAAGTTCAATTATTAAATAAAAATGATATTAGTTTTATAATTATATTTAAGTAATCGCATATATTTTTCGTATGTATATAGCAATTATTTAGCTTAGTAACGGAATTGATATATTTCGATTAAAAGGTGGCTTTCCTTATTTAGTGTGTTATAGCACACCTGGCTAGCTAACAAGAGCCAACTTTAAGTTCTCTAGGAACAGACGATATTAAATCGAGCATTCCTTATAAAAGTCGGGTTCATTTCCTCTTCGATGAATCTGACCGAAGGTAACAAGCTATTAGAATACATAGGACTTGGTCTGTGCTGAACTAGGACTTTAGACCAACCAATCTGTTCCGTTCGTGCTGTGTGTAGCGGGACGTTTCCTCCTATTTAACGTAATGCAATTACCAAGAAATTTGTCTTCTGATGCCGTGTTGCCTTCCGTTAGATAGCATGGTTACGAGGGATAATCTTCGCTCTTCATTGGCCAAGTGTTGAGATGATTTCGGTGGTACGCCGGCGCTTTTCCGTAATGCCAAGCCCCCGGTTCCCTTATCGCTCCAAGCCCCTGCTATTTTTCCTTGTTCTGGGGAAAGCGGGAGTATAGGTTGGGTTGGGGATTGGGGTCATGAGGGTTTAAGAAATTGACTTCTCATTCTCCTGCAACTGTAGGAGAGATTCCATCAACCACCGAGAGTCACTGTGTTTCCAGTAACTCGGACGAATCTTCAGTTGCCAGGAAAGGATGCTGGCCTTCTTTGACCGCTTGATACTGGGGGGCTAAAAGATAAGTGATGTACCACACTATAGAATAAACGTTTGATTGAAAACAACGCCTCTTCAGCCCTTCTCGAAGCATTTTTCCGCTTAGGAGTTATCATTCCCCCCTCAGTCTTCCCCGCATACAAGATTGAACTACATTCAGTCCCGAGCTGTTCGGCCGGTCGAAAAAGGTGTGAATCGGCGGACTTCTCCCGACCGCAGCAGCACTGCTGATGCGATAGCCTAGGGTCGGGGGGAGTTCACAGTAAGTCTGGGATACCCCGTGGCAGATTTGCGCGAATTACGCGGCCTCCATTTCCCTTAATAAGGCAATACTACGTTGTTTGGAGGGCCCCGGGCCCCTTCTTGATGCATCGAACGACGTCAGCAAGGTTCCTTGTTAAGCGGCTGCTTGGGATGCATGGCCAAAGGTGTGGCTTCGGCCTGGATCTTTTGGTAAAAGAGTCCACCAGGTGGGCATGATACTTCATCGCATGTTCATAAGTTTCTACATATCCACCAGAAAATTAGCTTGCCAACTTTTGTCGAATGGGCGGAGTAGTAGTGGAAACATGTGTCAGTATTCTGGGGTCGCAGGATGCACCATAACGAAGTTCGTGGGGAGTCGCTGATCTGAGTCCTTTTATGCTATGTTCGAGGTGACTGCGAATTCACGAGACGACATCTTCCCCATGAAGCATCACATCCCTTCTTGGCTTTCGCCGCATTCCATGGCAATGCTTACTTGACCCTGCCCAGGAAGCTTATCCATTGCCTCAATGGCTCGTCTGCAACAAGGCGACGGGAGGCGTAATTTAGCAGCAGACACCGACGAATAGCAGACCGTGTATATGTAGCCACTTCTCGGCGTTCCATAGCGTCATCGAGCTGCCCGTAGTGCACGCAGTGTTCTCCACACTTGGTTAGTACTCCTCTGAACACCAGCCCCCTAGCTGGCGGAAGGAGAATACATGGAGCATACATGGAGAGCGAGGCGTGTGGGGAAGATAAGAGGACGCCGCCAACTCTCCTCAACCCACACGAACTTGGACCCAGGAATCTGGCAAAGTCCACCGAATCAAGTCCACTGAATAATTGCATAAGGACAGTATCACTAGTTCGCTAGTATGTGGAAAATCTCCATCTTACTGGTAAGCAGCTGCGGAAGCGCTGCTGAGTCGTGTGGATGCACGGGATACGGGACGTTGGACAGCATCCTTATTCCCCGTACTACCTTCTCTAACCTGGGGCAGCTTAGACCTGCTTTTGGAGAGATGCCACAAGATTCAGCCAGTTTATAAAAGCCAGAGCGAGCGGCATCCAGCAGCTCTAAGTTGAAAAAACAGTTCAATCTTGCTGACCAGCCCACACTTCGTACCCGTCGTGCAGTCTGACTTTAGGAGACCGTCCAAAATGGCAGGAGGCGTTAAGAAACCCGTCAATATCTTCAAACTGAAGAACCTAGGCGAACCCAAAAACGTCTTCAACTGGCGCCTGTGGTTCGCTGTCATCTCCTTCAGTCTCTTGGGCGCCGCTCGTGGTGTCGACGAGGGCCTCATCTCCGGGGCATTCAGCTCGAAGGATTTCCAGACCTATATCAATTATGAGTCGTACAGCCTAATAGAACAGACCAATATCAAGGCAAACGTGTCGGCCATGGTCCAGATTGGCTCTGTCGGTGGCGCCCTTTTGTGAGTTATGCCCTTTATTAACTCCTACCTCTCTTTGGCTCATAAGGCCGATGCTGACCGTGGCTTTGAACAGCGCTTTCCTAGTGTGCGATCGAATTGGGCGAATTTGGGCTACGCGGCAACTATGCCTCCTGTGGATCCTGGGTATTGCCATCTTCATGGGGAATGGAGGCAGCCTCGCGGCAGTTTACGCCGGCCGTTTTATTGCCGGACTCGGCGTCGGACAGACACCTGTCGTCGGCCCCGTCTACATCGCTGAGATAGCCCCTGCGTCCGTCAGAGGTCTCTGCACCTGTATCTTCACTGGCTTCGTCTACCTCGGCATCGTCTTAGCTTACTTCACCAACTATGGAGCCCAAGTCAACATCGGTGATACCACGCATGCTCGATGGGTACGTAATATGCTTTGCTTCCTTATTAAAAGCATAGTTCATTGATAGATATTCAGCTCGTCCCGACTAGCCTGCACATCATGTTTGCTGGCGTCACCTTCATCCTCACCTTCTTCCAATACGAGTCGCCTCGCTTCCTTGTCAAGAAGGGCAAGAACGAGAAGGCCCTTGAGAACATGGCCAGGATCCGCCACCTTCCCGCGGATGACCCATACGTCTTAAGAGAGGTGAATGCCATTCGGAACGCATACGAAGAGGAGCTCGAAGCCACGATGGGCGCGAACTGGTTCGGTGTGGTCAAGGAGATGTTTCTCGTGCCGAGCAATGCGTACCGTCTATATCTCAGCGTTATGGTACAGTTCCTCTCGCAATGGTCGGGTGCTGGGTCCATCACACTATACGCACCTGATTTCTTCGAGCTCCTTGGTGTCAACGGTCAGAACGAGTCGCTCCTCGTCAGTGGCGTTTTCGGCATCGTCAAGCTTATCGCTGCAATAGCTTGTGCCTTGTTCCTCGTGGACGTCATCGGACGCAAGCGCGCTCTTCTTATTGGCATCACCTGCCAAGCCATTTCGATGATCTACGTCGCAAGCTTCTTAACTGCGGTGCCGGAATTGGGCCATCAAGATGGCTATCATCTACCGGAAGCAGAACTCAAAGCTAGCCGAGGTGCTATCGCGATGATCTACCTCTCAGGCTTCGGATGGGCCCTCGGTAAGTTCCTTTCCCATCTTTTCCATCCCTTTCCTTTGAGTGAAATATATTCAAACCGATACTAATAACTGTTGCAGGCTGGAACTCCATGCAATATTGTAAGCAATTTCGGGTCTTGACCGTTTCCTCCTTTCCTATAAGCACACAATTTTTAACGAGATCTTTGATGACATCCCAACTCCGGTATCATGCAATTCTCAGCCCGAACAGCTCGTAAACCTCCTCGGAATGCACAGCTACTGACTTCAATTGTTCCAGTGTTAACCAGCGAACTATTCCCGCTCCGCATCCGCGCTCTGGCGACATCGATCGCCATGACGCTCCACTTCGCCAACCAGTACGGCAACTCGCGCGCGGTGCCCAACATGCTGCTCGCCGTGTCGGACGGGGGCATATCGGCCCAAGGAACCTTCTGGTGCTTTGCGGCTATCACCGTCGTCGGCGGGCTCTGGGTCTGGTTCTTCGTGCCCGAGACGGGCGGCCGCGACCTAGAGAGCATGAACCGGCTCTTCGAGCTCCCCTGGTATAAGATCGGCCGGCACGGCAACGCCGACGCCGAGCGCATGGATGCCGCCATGAACGAGAAGGAGGACTTCGCCGAGGGCGAGGCGGAGCACGCAGATCGCGTTGGTGAGATGGGTGAGAAGAGGGGTGACGCCCAGGTCTGATGCGGATGAACGTAAGGTGACTCGTGCCTAGATGCGCGTGATGATAGACTCGAAATTACGTTAGCTAGAAGCATCTTATGAGGAATAAAGCAAATACCTTATTACAATCGTAATTGACAAACGCGGACTGGTAGTCCAAACTGTAGTCCAAACCCTGCCTGAACCCCGTTTATCTCTTTTAAATATTATCCCCATGTTTGAATTTTTAATGTTGAGAATCTCGGCAATGCATTAATGTCTCCTCAATGCTTGCCTACTTTGAATAGTGTTCTATGATCCGAGAATTGGCCTACTCTCTATAAATAGCGATCTCCCGAACCGGGCTACGCAGTATCATATCAAACGCCAGTGAAGACGAGGCATCTACCACTAGACGTTTCCTACGGCTATGGATATGTTCTAGTAGGATTGAAATAATCGGTAAAGTTCATATCTCCCCATATAAGATACTATCAATAATGAATACCATCGTTACTTTGATAACTATAAGACTCTTTACTTCAGCGAGCTCAGGCCTCTTGCTAGCTCGCTTTCCCCCTTCTCTAAAACTACTAAAATATAGATTTATAAGGATAAATATTAACTAATTAAGCATTAAATCCTTATAACGAACTAGTAAGAATTAAAAGCATATTTTATAAAAGAAAGATTAAGCTCTTCGTAACCGAGGCGTATAATCTATCCTAAACATGAAAACTAATAATCGTTACCGTATTTAAAGATACTGGGTATAGTATCTATCGTATTAATTATTAGTGTAATTACTTCGTATCTTTAGTTTAGCCTAGATAATACGGCTTAAACGTAGCCGACCCTATATAAAAGAAAGACTGATTATATATATATATATATCTTAACAATATAGTAATTAAAAGAGTAGATATCTTTATTAATTCAATACAAATCTAAGAAACCTATAGTAATTAATTACGCTAAACAGCTAGTTCGAATTAGGCTTAAAATGTCGTTTTTTAAATAGCGCTAGCTAGAAAATAAACTAACTTTAAAACTTCGACTTTTCTACTATATAGGCCCTAATATATCTTAATTAAAAGTCTTAAAAACTAATTAATTAGATTATATACGTAATTTCGATTCGTTATCTGAGTTTAAAACCTATATTAAGTTTTTTATTACTTCTTTTAAAGTTATAAAATTTAAAGCCATACTTCTATAAAATATATATTAAAATATATATATAAACATTATAAGCGGGTATTAGCTATATATAATTAAATAGTACGACCTTACCCGGACAGGTTTTGAAAATAGTTAAGTTAAAAGATAAATTAAATTCTAACTCGTAAAGAATACCAAATTAAGTACTTAGAAAAAAAACTTTTAAGTTTTAGTAAATTATATAAAATATTATAAAATTATAAAAAACTTTTAAAGATATATATATTTATTAATTGAATAGTATAACTTAGTTATTTAAATTATTATTAATTATTTACTATAACTGTCAGCAGATGTGGTGATTTAATATTAGAGCGTTAAAAGGATTAAAAGGCCTTTAATTTGTAGCCCTAAGATTATAAAAATAAAAGAGCTAAACGCTATATCTGGCTGCTTCTCCACCACCAGTTAGAAATAAGTAACCTAGGACAGGACTATAGTCTTAAGAATACAACACAATTGCCGATAATAACTAAATATAATAAAGTTATTTTATTTCTTAGAAATTTACGATATAAATATAAATATAAATTATATAAAATAATCTAATAAATAAATAAATATTTTAATTATTATACGTTATAAACATTTATTTTAAATAATATTATTTAATCTTTTATTTATAATTTATAAATTATAAAGTAATTTGCTTATTAAGTACTTAATAAAATTATAAATTTCGAATACGAAGAAAAATTAATTTACTTTTTTAAAATAAATGATTTTATTTTTTAAAAACATTAAACGTTATTATTAATTATATTAATTAATTAACATACAATTTTATTATCTAATTTAATATTATTGATATATAATATAAAAAGTAATTTAAAAAACAGATTTTTATAAGGACGGAAGAAATCTTTTATAAGGTAAATTATTTTAAACGATTTACGGACGATTATTAAAAATAAATACTAAAGGTATTTAAATAGTTTAAATTTTTTTATATAAAAGTATGTAATAAAATATTATTATTTTAAATATTTTATATTTAATTATATATTTATATAATTACATATTTATATTATTCGAGTAAAAGTTAGAAAAGGTTTAGGAATATACTTATTACGACTTGGTTAGCCGCGGCCTCCAGAAACGGTCGCAACAGGGATCTAAGAATTAGGTGGGGCAATTACGTAATGGCTTGACAGGATCTAACGTAGAGCCTTTAGAGCCAGGCTTGATAGGATCTATCGTAAAGCCCTTAAAGCCATACCTTACCAGTAAGAAAGAAACCAATATATAGGATATTTATTTCTATAGCTTAAATAGTACCAGCTTATAATATAACTTAATTACCTAAGATACCCTTAGTATTATTAAACGTAACTAAGTTATTTTTATTGCTTAAAATCTCGTAATACGACTGTTAACATAAACCGTACGACTTGGTTTAATAGTTAGTTAATTAGCCTAGCCGTTATAATACTTAAATTTTCTTTAAGTAATAAATAAAAAAGTTAAAAGAAAATATTAAATAAAAAGATTATATTAAAAAATGGGGTTTTAATTACTATAATATGTTTATTTAGTTATTATTTAAAATAAATAAAAATAAAAATGTTTAATAATAAAATATAATATTATTTTTAAAAAGAAGTTAAAAAGAATTGTATGAAAAAACGAGTTAAGTAGGAAATCGATTAAATTATAATAATAATTAAAATCGATAATGTATAATATAGTTAAACAATTCGAGGTTTTTAAATATAATAAAATAATAAATTTATATTCGTAATTAATAATAATATGCCGTAACGAATAAATGCGTTTTAAAATAGTAAATTCGGTTAACGTACTACATAAGCATATTAGCTAATTTTCTTAACTTTGATACTTTTTAAATTTTAATATATTTATAATAGGAATATTAGAAAACGTTTTATAAAAAAGGCGAAAATAAATTTCACTATTAAGGTTAAAAAACGAGACTTAAAACTGAGATATAAAAAGATATATATTTTATAATATATTTATATTTACTTTAAGCAATCGATATTACGGCATAATATATTAACCCTATATTATTCTTAATTTATAAAAACTAACGCCGAGAAAAAAAAGAAATTAATTATTAAATAAATTTTAAATTGAAATAAGTAAATATTCTCTATCCGGTTTTAATATAATAGGAATATAATAAATTTATTATATACTAAATACGTAACGATATATATTAAATTAAGTAAACGTGTAATTATATAATATAATAAGACTTTTTAAATATATTTATATCGAAATATAAATTATTAATTATTTTTATATAAAGATTTAATCTCTTAAAAACAGACGTAACCGTGTAATTAAATTAAATAAATTAATAAATTAAATTATTTCGGTTACTAAGCTTTATTAAAACCTAACCTTTTCGTAAATTTCTTAATTATACCCTTATCGACTACTATTCTTAACGGAATTCTAGACGGTTTTCGTAATTCGGAATAACCGGATAAAATTATCGCTCGTAATCCTTTTATATGGATTTAAAAGTTGATATTCGACGTTTTTAAACTGGTTATCGTTATTTTTTAATTTTACTAGTTATTTTTTATATGCCGGATATTTTTTTAATATAAATTTACGTAAAAATCGATTATTTCCGCCGTTTTAAATTAAATCGTATTTAAAATTTAAAAATAAAACTTAATTTTTTCTAAAAGGTTATAAATATCGATAAAGGTATCGATATATTTTATATAACCGATTATTTTATTTAAGTCGAGTAATATAAACGAAACTATTTTTATTAAAATTTTAAAAATAAGGACTATTAAGATTTTATTTTCGGACTTAGCGGATATATTTTAGATATTTTAATTAATAAAGCTTTACAGAGCTATAAGATTAACTAAAATTAAAGAAATTATAAAACTGGTAAAGGGTTATAAAGTAGTTATTTTATACGAACTTAAAGCTTATTATAAAAAACTTAATATTTTCTAACTTATTATATAAGGTTTATTAAGGTTAAAGCTTATCGGTATTATATAATAATCGATTTCGAGATAAGGTTTTTCGTAATCGAGGTATAATTATCGTTACCGTAAAAATTATTGATAATAACCGAATTCGAAAATATTAAGTAAAGTATTTATTACATTAATTATTAATTGAATTACTTTATATTTTTAACTTAGCCTAGATAATACGACTTAAACTTAACGACTTTATATGTAAAGATTTAAAAGATTTCGTAAATAATTTATATTTATTCCCGTATTAATTACGAAATACGGTATTATAAAAAGATATATTTATAATTTCGACGAACTAAAGCTTATAATAGGCTCTTAATTATAAAAAAAAATGGAATAAATATAAATATAAGAAAATAAAGAGTTTAAATAAATATAATAAAATAAATAAATTATAATTTATAATAATATAAATAATTCATTTGTAAAGGTAAGATTTATTTTTTGTTTATTATTTATACCAGAAAAAATTATTTCGTCTTCTAGTTCACTAATAATTTACTTTTAGTTAATTAAAGAATTATTATAAATAAAAGTAGCCATCGTAAAAACCATTAATAGTTGCCGTGTTCGAAGATACTGGGTAAAGTATCTATCGTATTAATTATTAGTATAATTACTTCGTATCCTTAGCTTAGCCTGGATAATACGGCTTAAACCTAACAACCTTGTATAATTATTAAACGGAAAAAGAATCAGTATAAAAGAGTAGAAAGATAATATTAATGCGTTATTACTAATTTAAAAATATAATTATTTTTTATTTTAAATTTAAACAGAATAATTAAAAAAAGATTTTAAAAAATTCTTAATAAGAAATAGATTTAAAAAACAACGATTAATAAGGAGCTTTTATGGTATAAATATAATAACGTTAATAATTAAAATAAAGAAAATTTAAAAGCAATTACGAATATAAAACTAAAATAGCGTAATAAAATTGGAAAGTTTATTTTAATCTTTAATAAAAGCTACCGTTTGTTAAAAGGCGATAAACGATTAAAAAGATAAAGATTAATAATATTATTAAATAGATATAATGTTAAAAGGTTAATATAACGTCGTTATAAATTATAAAACTATAATTATAAATTTAATTAACGCGGGGGTAATAATTTAAATAAAGTTATTATAAAAGTTATAGTAATAAAATTAAAATTACGAAAAGAAAGGGATTTTAATATAAGATATTACTTTAAGATTTTTATTAGAAAAAAATATTACTAATTTAAATATTATAAGTTTTTAATACATTAATAAATTAAATTAAATAAAAATATGGAGAGATTTTAATAAGAAATAAATAATAAATAATACGAAACCTTAATATATAAAACTAAAAGACGTAAAGATAAAAATAAAAGTATAATACAAACTTTATTACTAAAAATAATAAAGTAAAGTTCTATATAAGTACTCCGAACGGTTTTTGGCACTTCGTAATAATAAATTTAAATAACTTAATAATAATATATCGCCTTAATTTAAATAAATCGGATTTTTTATTAAACGTTTTTACAGCTTTTTAATAAGTACGCGTATTATATCCGGGTTTGCCATAAACGTTATATTTCCGTTTCTTCGTTTTAAACCTTTTACGATAATTTTTTCTAGTTGTTAGTAGCTGTATTTTTCTACCACCTTTTTTTTCAAACTAAACAGTTCATTTTTTTATATAGTATATATTTCTGCTTTATTAAAAATGTTTATTGTTAATATTCGGACGTTTATTTAAAATATAGTTCGTTTCGCGTAATTAAACGTTTTTTTCCAGAAAAAGAACGGTTTTATATAAAAGTAATATATAATCATTCATTATAAATTTAACCCACTTAACTATATTTATCGGCGGGCTACCTTAATAATTTTTAAGTTTTTTTTATAAATAGCGTTGCTAATTTATTACTTTACCGATATTTTTAAAAGTTTTCGCGGACGGAAAAATAAAACCAGCGGAAGTTAATAGAAACATAATCGGCGTAGGTAAAATTAAAAAAATTTTAAGCTCGGAAAAAATATTATTAAAATCGAATAAAATAAGGCCTGTTTTCGTAAAATTAGATTTAATATTATCGGACGTTATAATAATTTTAAACGTATCGTAAAAATCGGTAAATTATCTTTTATAGTAATATAAATATAATAACGTTATATTAGGTTTTCGATATATAATAAATAAATACGTTTCAAAAAAAATATATTAAAAAATTAAAACCAATACGCAAAATAGATTAATATATAAAACGTAATAATATTATAATTAACGTAATATTTTTCGAATTTTATCGAATAATAATATTTATAGCCGTAGAAAATTGAAAAAAGTTTCGTACATTTGGTAAGTATTCGAACATATTTATTAAAATATTAAATTTAAATTTAATTTAATTTATTTATTACCTATTTATTATTATTTAATATGATTTTTAATAAGCTGTTAATAATAAATTATTACGGTATTAGGATTTAAAATAACTTTTCCTTATTATAATTAAAAATAACGCTATAACTTAATTTTAAAAATTAATAATTTAAATAATTATAATTTATTTTTTATTTTTAATTAAAGTTAATTAAATCTTTTCCGTTTTTCGGTATTAATAATTAATATATCCGTTAATAATTAATTTCCCGATTTAAACGTATTTAAAGTTTTTTTTTACCGTTTAATAAAGATTAACGCTTAGTTAATTCCGATACGTATTATAACGCGTTAAGTAATATATTAGTTATATTTTTATTATATAAAAGTCGGACAAGAAACGTTTTCGTATTTAAGTTGAAAATTCGGTTAATAATTTTTTTTCGGCCGGCGTTAATTTTCGTAATATAGGTATATGGTTATTATAAGAAAATATACCGGTATATCGTTTATATAAAGTAAATTTTGTAACTTTATATATAAAATTAAAATCGTATAATTAAGTTTCGGGTTTTATTTTTTAACCTAAACAGCTAAATCTATTTTCGCTTTTTTTCTAAGCCGTTTTACATTACTAATATTAAAAATAATAAATTAAAATTCGGTAATTAAAATATATTAAAAACCGTCCGGAGTATTTATAGGGCTGAAATATTTATATAAAACATTATATTTAATTTAAATATATAATATAATAAAGGTGTAAAAGTCTCGGTAAACTCCATTTTTATATAAACTTATATTCTTTTTAAAGAAGATGTAACCGTAAAACTAAATTAAACTAATAGATAGATTATATTATTAGTTGCTAAGCTTTATTAAACCTTAACCTTATAGACTGCCTAATTATATAAGCCCTTATCGACGACCATTTTTAACGAAATTCTGGACGGTTTTCGTAATCCGAAGTAGCCGGACAAATTATCGTTCGTAATCCTTTAACTTATATCGATTTAAAAATTGAACTTTAACGTTTTTAAGCCCATTATTATTATTTTCCAGTTTTGCTAATAATTTTTTTATAAGCCGGATATTTTTTGGTATAAATTTGCGTAAAGATCGATTATTTCCACTATTTTAAATTAAATTATATCCGAAAATTAAAAATAAAACCCGATTTTTTTTGGATAAGTTGTTAATATCGACGGAGATATCGATATATTTTATTCGGCCGATTATTTTATTTAAGTCGGGTAATTTAATTAAAACCGTTTCCGTCGAGATTCCGGAAATATAAAGTATTAGGATTTTTTATTCGGATTTAGCCGGCATGTTTTAGTTATTTTAATTAATAAGGATTTGAGAAAGTGCTTTAAAATTAATTGAAATTAAAGAAAGTGGTTAGTTTAAAGTTTTTAGCCTTTTTTCTTGGTTGATATCTGATATTTTTAATCGTAAAACTGGCGAAGGGTCGCAAAGTAGTTATTTTATACGGACTTAAGGTTTACCGCGAAAAGCTTAATATTTTTTAAGTTATTATTTAAGATTCCCCTTATTAAACCGTAAAGCTAAAGGGTATAAGGTTTATTAAGGTCGAAGTTTGTCGGTATTACGTAATAATTGGTTTCGGGATAAGGCTTTTCGCAACCGAGGTAAAATTTATCGTTACCGTAAAAATTATTAATAGTTACCGTATTCGAAAATATTAAATAAAGTATTTATCGTATTAATTATTAATATAATTATTTTATATCTTTAACTTAGCCTGGATAATACGGCTTAAACTTAACGACCTTATATATAAACTTATATATTTCTAACTTAAATATTTTTATAATTATATATAATAATAAGTAACTATAAAAAAGTTTATAGTATTAATTAATATTATAGATTTTTTAATATATTATTAAATTTTAAAAAATAAGATAACTTATAAAAATTAGTTATAAAATAAAAGTAAGAATGTTATATAATATAATAGGTTAAATAACTTACGTAATAAATTAACTAATATAAAATTCTCTTTAATTTTTAAGGTAATATACTTAAAAATATTATAAATAGTTTTTATTTATGTTTTTAAATATACGATAAAGTGCTTATTATATATAGGTAAATTTCTTGTAAGATAATGGGTTGTTATGGCTAGAGTAAGGTGATTACCGACTAATCTCAGAGCAGATTCCAAGAAGTAAATATATTAGGTTACTTCTATCTCCCGTCTTTTATTAGTTGCTAGATGGTGTATTTATATGGGTAAATAGGTCGGCGGCTAGTCGGTTACCAGCCGTAGTTCCGTAAGTTTTATATTTTTATAATTATTTCTTTTTTTTAAGCTGTTAATTTTTAATAACATTATTATTAATTTAGTATATCGTAATCGTAGGTTTGGTTACCTATATTTGCCGAATGTTTTCCGTTATAAATAGTTGCTGTAGTAATTAATATATATCTTATTAAGTAACTTATTATATTTCGCCCGGTTTTTTATTTCGATCCGTTTTTTACTCTTGCTTTATTTATTTTTTTCCCTTTTTTTTCTGCGTTTTTATTTTCGTTTTTTTTTACGTATACGTTCCGTTTGGTTTTTTTTTTCGTTTTTTTTATTTTTTTTTCTGCTTAAATTTCGTACGTTTTTCGGTTTATTTCCGTTTATTATGTTTATTTTCTATAAGTAAATTTACGAAAAGTAATATTTCGATATTAACGAAAACTGGGAATTTTTTAAACGTTATTTTTTTAATGTTAACGATATACCGGATATCAGTTATATTATAAGCGGTAATAAGCCGTTTTATATTTACGTAACATAGCGTTATTTCGATTATTATACCGTTTATATTTAGGTTTCGGGCGTTTTAAATTATATTATAATTAATTATTATTATAAAACTTTTCGTACTGTAAATGTTTATTTTTAATATTGTTAATACCGTCGTTTAATTTCGGTTTAGATTTTAGTTATTTTTAAAGGTACCGTTTAAATTATTATTTATTTCGCCGTCGAAAATTAGGAGTTAATCGACGAATTTAAAATAGTTAGTATTGTTAATATTTAGGCCAAGCGTAAAGGCGTATTTGCAATCGGTCGCCGAGTCGACTTTTTTCGTAAAGTTAAATTTACGTTTAAAACGATTATTAATAAAGAAAATCGTTTTTTTAATATTTCGAAAATAAATGTTTAATAGTTTATTATAACTGCGAAAGTTTAGTTTTATTACTATTTTAAGGGTTTATAAATTTAAGTTATATATATAAGCTGCCCGATTTTTTTATTATTATTTTAAAGTTAATTTCCGATTAAACGTAATTTTATAATAAGTTTATAAATAAGGAAGTTTTTTAAAGTCGTTACGGTACCGCGTTTTTTATTTACGAATATTTTTTGCCCGTTTTCCGTCGTTTCGATAAGCCCTTAATATTTAGTAATAACTATAATTAAAAAAAGTTTTTAGCCGGTAAAGTTATTATTAAACTTAAATATTTTAAACGTTTTAAAAACGGCGATTTGATTCCGATTAATAACCGATTATATTCCGGTTATTTAGGTTTTATTTTTTATACAAAATAAAACGTTTCCGAATTTTTTCCGGGTTTTACGCCTAGTAAAATTAATAAATGTACCCGTATTTTTTATCGTACGCTTTCCGATTATTTTTTGATATTTTTATATTAACTTTTTAATACGTTTATTAAAAGTAAATTAACGTAAAATTTAATAATTAAGTGCGAAATCTTATTTTCGAAATAACAATTCGATTTTTTTTACGTTATTTATCGGTTTTCGTTCGTTTTTCGTTTTATTTGCAAGGGAATTATAATTTAGTTTTTTATATTTTTAACTTAATATAAGATTCGACAATTAAATCTAAACTTTTACTTTTAAAATAAAAGTTCGAATTTTTTTATATCGTTATTTGGTTTTCGATTATGTTTCGGTTTATTATATATAGTTAATAATATTTAATCGATTAGTTTTTAATCTGTATATAATAAAATAATTATTTGTTAAAAATTTAAAAGTAATTACATAATTAAATTCGTTTTAATATTTTAATATTATTTAAAATTATCTTTTATATTTTTACGGTTATTATATAATCGATTTTTGATTTAGTTGTTATAATTTTATACGTTTTAAGTTATTTTATTTTTTATATATACGTTTAACTTTTTTTATAACGTTTTAATATTTTTAGCGCGTGTTTACAATATTTTCAAGGTTTTTACGTATTATATTTAGCGGGTTAATCTTTTTATTTAATGAAATATTTACGTTACCCCCGGTTATTACGGTAGCGGGACGATCTTTTTTATTATTTATTTTTCTTATTTTTCTATTAAGTTTAGCAGTATCGTTTAGTTATCGCCCGATTTCAGATTACGTTACGGTTTTAATAGGGATATTAAAAATATATTATATATCCGTTAATATTTAACAGGAAAAAATACTTTATACGTTTAGGAACTTATTCGTTTTTTAATTATTATCCGGACGTAAGTAAATGTAATCTTTTTATTTTTAAATTTAAAATATTTAGTTAAAAGAATTTATTTATTGCCCTAATTGAAATTTTATAGGTATATAACGTTAATTATAGTATATCTTTTAGGTTGTTATTATTTTTTCCTAGTATTTATATATTATTTAGCGGACGGCCGTAATTTTTTTTTTGTTTTTTAGATTTTTATAAAAAATATTTTATCATCTTTAAATAATACCCGTATAAGGTTCTAAACGGTAAACGGACGGTAAATATATTCCGAACGTTATTATATACGAATTTTATATTTCGTAATAATTTTATTTAATTATTTTAATATTTGTTAATATAATTACGAAAATAATGTTCTAAGGTTTGATAAATACGTTCCGTTTATTTATCGGTTTACAGATAATAAACGGTTAATATCTGCCGTTTTATTTTTCTTTTGTTATAAAATTTAATTTAAAATTAACTTATTAATAATTTATTTTTATTATTAATAATTCTAATTAATATACCGAATTTGCAATTTACCTTATCGTAAAATAATCGGGTTAACTTAATAGCTATTAACGTTTTAATTATGGGAATAAATAAATTTATTTTCGTTTAACGATTAATAATTATTAAAATTACTTCGTATTTTAATCCGTTTAATTTTAATCTTTTAAAAAGTTTTATAATAAAGTTTAACGTAATTTTTTTTAAAAAGGTTACTTAAGTATTAATAAGGATTATAGTTGTCCGTATAATTTATAACGTAATTTTGTCGTCCTTTAATAGTTTAAATATTACTTAATATATTTTCGGATAATATTTGTAATATTTTTTTAATAAAATTTCCTTGTTATAAATTTTAATATACGGACGTATTCTATATATTTTATATTTAAATGATTATAGTATTAATTAATTAATTACTGTCGTAAAACGCCTTATAACAGGATTACGAATTTATCTTAATAATATAAAGTCTTATTCGAATTTAAGAAATCTTTTTTTTATTCCGTCTTAATATTTAATTATTTTTATTAATTTTATAATATTTAAATCTTTAATTTGTAATTTTCGAACTTAATCGTAAAACTATCGGGAAAATTTCGGTTATAATACCGTTTCGTTTTTAATTAACTTTTTTGTGAAAAAAATATAAACCGTATTAATTATAAATAATAATTTCAATATTAATTACATTTTTTCCAAAATTTTTCGGAATTTAATTATAACATAATTTTAATTTACAGCTGTTATTATTTAGCCGTTAATTATATTAATATTACGATTTTTACTTATATTATTATATGTAAACAATAAATATTGCAGGTATATAATTCTTTATTCTTTTATTCTTTCGAAAGCTTTTTACGATTATATAATAAAAGTTTTCCGTTTTTATTATTTATAATCTATCTAGAAATTTTACGGCAAGTAAATTTTATGCTGCCTTTATAAAACCTTTTATTTTTTTATAATATTTTAAATTACGTTATATATTTACGACGGTTTTCCGTATATTTTCTAATATATTATTCGTAAATTTAAGCTTTTTTAATAACGTAAAAATTATATTGCTATATGTAATTTCCCTTAATATATAATTTAAATATCTTAATAACCTATTCGCCCGATTAGTAATACCCGGTTAATATTAAATCTTAAAGTTAAATTAAAAAAGGCCGTAAATTTATTAAATTAATCTACCTTTAAAATTACGGGCTAACGTTTTAACGATACCCTTTAACGTTATATAATCGGTAAATATTAAAAAATTCTTTTTCGTACCCTTAAAATATTATCGCTAATATTTTAAATTCTTTATAATTACTAATAACTTTTATTATCTTATAACTTATCGTTCTTCGATTAGGTTAAACTTTCGCAATTAATATATAACTAAATACTAATTAGAGTATCTATCGTGTTAATTATTAGTATAATTACTTCGTGTCTTTAGCTCAGCCTGGATAATACGGCTTGAACCTAACGACCTTGCATAACTAAATCCCAATATTCCCTATATTTCTATAACAAAATTCCTAATATAACCCTCATAAAAACGTCTATTTTACCTTTAATATTTTTTAAATTATTTTCATATCGGAAAATAAATGTTAATAAAAAACCGTTTTTTAATTTACAAAGTATTTTTCTAGTTTTTTCAGGTTATTAAAACCTTATTATTTTACCTTTATTTTATATTTTTCTTAATAACTTGATAATAAACTTAATAATATGCAAATAATAAATAATAAATTTTTGCTAAAAGTTCGCGAACTTTAGGAAAATTTAAATATCGTAAATATACTTTAGTTTTAGCTATACTTTAATAACGTTAACCCGTCGGCGATCTATCTTTAAACTTTCGATATTAATTACGAATTTTAAAAATTTTAACTAATTTAATAAATAATTAATATTATATTCGCCGCTCGTAAACTAGTTAAAAGCATTTCGTATATTTCTTTTTATTATTTAAATATATAATTATAATATTTAAGTATATTATATATATGTATAATTTATTAATCTAATTAACGTTTTATATATATAAATTTAAAATATAACCGGCGCGTTAATATAGCTAAACGGTATAATCGTATATTTAAATTAGCCGTAATACGTTCAGAAAATAATTTTGCATTTATTATTTTTTTAATTCTAATACGATAATACGTATTATTAACTTTAATTTTTAAAAATACCTTAATTAACCTTGATCAGTTTATAAGCTTTAAAATAAAAAATAAAAAATATCGGTTCTTTATTATTACCCGATTTAAACTCTTATAATCGACATATATTCGGAAATTACCGTTCTTTTTAAATATGAATAATACCGATACCCTAATATCCGTTTTTAAATAATATATTTTTCTTACCTTTAAATTTTTTTAAATATACTTTTTACATACTTTCCGTTAAATTTTCGAACTAAGTTAAATTAGGTTAAATAAAAACGTTTTTCCTACAATTAAATCTATTAAATAGTCCGTTTTAAATAATTAAGGAATCTTTTTCGTTACTTCCTCGGAATATACTTACAGAAAAACGTTAAATTTATAATCTTCTACCTAACGATTTTTTTATTAATTTATATAACCATTAACATATAACTATATTTAATACAATCCCTAACCTGCCTATTCCGAAACGGAACCAAAAAAAATCGGACGCCTTTTAATCGTAACGGATTATAAAATAAACCTACTTAAATTTCTATTTAGTTTCGTTACTATTTATCATATTAATAAGCATTTCGTAAACCCTATAATACTTAATATAAACGCCGTTAATATTAATAAAATCCGGAATATTTACGGAAATTAATTAGAAATTAAATTTCCTTACTAATTTTCTATTTACGGTATTTACCTGTACTCCGGTGTCTATATCCATTTATACTACCATATTTTTTATACTTTTTTTAATAAATACTTTCCCTTTAAAAAACGGCTTTATTCTAATTATCATATAATTATTAACCGAAATAAACTAACCGTATACGCCTATTCCGGCTCCTTTATTAAATTTACGTTTAAAAATTAATCCAATTTATTATTATATATTATAACGTTTTATATAATTTTCGGAAATTAATCTCCGTATAACCGGAACGGTAAAATCTTCGTATCTTTTTAAAACTTACAATCCATACTTTTATAACTTATTTTCCTATAATTATAACATTTAAATAAATCTTTATAAAAATTAAAAATGTTAAATTATATACATTTACCTTTAATAAAGTTAAATCGGTAATTATTAAATTTCCGTATATAAAAACGCCTACGGTTTTTACTATTTTTACGTAATATCTTTAATTTATTTTTAAAATCCCTTTTTTTAAAAACGTTAAGATAATATCGTTTATCCTTATTAATACCCTTAACAAAAAACAATCAGTTTTTTTTCGCCTTCTTTTAAACATCTTAATAACGTTTTACTTTATTTACTATATTACTAACTTATTCCAGCTTAATATCTTTTCGTAATAAAATATTTCGTAACTTAAATATTAATTTATAAAAATTATTAAAAACAAAAATTTATTATCCCGATTATTTTATGGGTTAAAAACGTTTACTAATTCCGTTTTATAAATTAAAAACTTTTATTTAATATAAAAATCCAACGATAACTAATTAAATCGTTATCGCGATTTTATAAATAACTCCCTATATTTCTTATCAAAAAAATTAAAATTTACATAATTTGTTTTAAAAGAAAATTATAAATATTTTATTTTCAACTTTTTTTTATAATTAAAATAATTAAACATAACGTAATATAATTACTAAATATTCGTAATAAAAACGTTTACCTAACTTATAACTCATTAAATATAAATAAAAACGTTTTATTTTAATTTTTTAACGTTAACTTCCGTAACAACTTTTATTTAGTCTCTTTTTTTTAATTAATATACGTTCGAAAAATTTCGAATAATTATAACGTAATATTCGTATGTTATTTTTAAACTTTTATAATAGTATTGTAATTAACTTATAAAACTTTACTTTTTAGGTTTGTATTATCGCTTATTATTCGGTTAACTATCGGAATAATTCCGAATATTACTTATTTTATTAATAAATAATTTTTAAAATTTAACCATTATTAAAAAATTTAACTTTTTATTACTTTAAATTCCGTAACGTAATCGTTATATCACGTTTATTTTTTAACCGTTTAATAGATAATTATTATAATAAATCTTTATTATATATATAAAAGGATTCGTAATATTAAAAAATGTTATCCTTTACTTATTAAACTTCCCTTAAAACCTTTTTTATATATTTTTACATTATAATTAATCGTTCGTTAATCGGGTTAACATTTAATAACTTAGGTTCGTTTCGTAACCTACGTACTTTACTTCTAGTAATTATGGCGTTACTTTTTATTAAAAAAATTATAAAATAATAAATTACTATAAGCTAAAATAATGTAATTACCGATTATTTTTAAAGCAGATTTTAAAAACTAAATATATTAAATTACTTTTATCTAATATCTTTTACTAGTTACCAGATGGTATATTTATATAGGTAAGTAAATCGACAGCTGGTCGGTTACCAGCCGCAGCCCTATAAGCTCTGTATTCTTATATTTTTCTATAAATTTTAACTTAAATTTAACTTTATATAACTATGTAACCATGTATAGTATTCTTTATCTTTCGATATATATTAATTAAGTCTTATTTGTTAATATAAAAATAAACTTTTAATATTTTATTTTTAAAAAATATTAAGATATTAATTTAATATAAAGTAGATAAATCGAAAAATTAAGCTTTTATATAAAATCAAGTGCTATTCGGGGTATCTAGCTATATACATATATATAACATACCGCATATAGCTGATCTATTTATTAAATACATATATAATTAGTTTCGCATAAACGCGACCGGAGAGCACCCCTTAAAATCCGTTTATTTTTAGTAAAGGCCGGAAAAACGTAATGCGGGTTATAGGTACATAAAAATAAACAGTAACTAAATATACGATTAATTTAATTAGTTAATTCTTAAAGCCCCTAACCTCTTTAATTATCGCCACCACGGTAGCGGAGCCGAAGCCCTAATTAATTTAGCTCCTCTAGGTTGGCACCATTTAAAGGAACGATAGCCCAAACTAAATTCGAACTAGTTGCCTCTTAAAATTAACCGAAATAAAATGCCTAAACCTGTTATATTTAAAAAAGACACCCAGGTTTGCGACTATTAAGTTATTAAGCTATTAAGCTTTTATATACTTTGCTTTATATAACTTAGATAATATATAATAAAATAATAATATACGGTTTTAAAGTATAATAATACGAAAATATACTTAAATAATATACATTTTAAATTATATATATATTAATAAAAAACGGGAAAGTTACTTATAACTAAACTTAAAAGATCGAAATATAAAACCGGCGTTATTAATATTAAATCGAAACATTTATATGCTAATTATAAAGAATATAACGAATTATTATATTAAAAAAAAGATTTACGAAATAAATAATAATTAAAAAGTATAACTTTAAACGTCTTAAAGATAAATTATAAAACTACTATAATAACACGACAAATATAAATAGTTTTTTCGAAAGAAAATCGAAATAAAATTACGAAATAAATATTAAAGATAATAAAATAACGGTTTTTCTATATATAATATTTTAATAAAATAATATTATAAATCTTTCGTACTTATTTAAGCATTAGATTAGTAATAAAGAGATATGTTATATTTTAAAGTTTTAAATATTTAATAATTTTTGAAATATAAGAAATATAAAACGTTATAATTTATAAATATAAATTGTCGAGATAAAAATAAATATACGGAATTAAATAACTTATAAATATAAATTTACTAAAAGGTTAGTATAAAATGTAAATTAAAATCTAATCTTAATAGAAAATAATTTTAAAAATAAAATAAAAACTTTTTAAATATTTCGTAATTTTTTTCTAAATAGTTAATTATATATTTTAATAATATTATAATGTGCTTATTATAAATTACCTATATATTATTTTTATATATTAAAAAAAATATAACTACGTTTATAAGACTTTTTAAGTATTATAATATATTAACTCCTATAATAATATAAATGAAAAAATAGTTTATATTTAAATAATAGAAATTTTATTATATATAACTATATTAATAATATATAATTTTATAAAATAAAGAAAAATTAAAAACTAATATTAATCAAGTTTTTTTAAAAAAAAGGTTATAATTAACTAATTTATAAGTATATTTAAAACTAATTAATACTTTATTTAAGAAATAGAAATATATTTACATAATTAAAGATAAGTTAAATATAACTTTGTAACTACTTTTTTATTAACACGTTAATATCTTATTTACCGATATTTACAACTAAATATTTACCGTATTATTTACTAGTTAATTTATCGTAAAATATTAATATTATATTTAACTTAACTCTTTTATAATTACGTATTAATTATTTATTTATTAATATTAATAACATTTATAAAACCGATATAAAATAAAAATAATATATATTTTCGATATCTTATTATTATTTAATAAACTAAAACCTTTAACGTATATTATATTATTATCCCTTTAACTATTAAACTATTTAATTAAAAATCTTTTTTCTGAATTTTATATTTAAATACTGTTTTATTTTATCGTTTTAACGGAAATTCGATACTTAATAATACTGTTAACTTACGTCTTATAACGGGGCGTATAATACTATCGAAATTTTGGAAAAACAATATCGAAAATTTATTTTATATTTAATCTTTTTCTATCATCGGTTAAACGGTTTCGCTAATATTCGCGGTTTTATTTTCCTCGGTTTCCGTATTTTTATATTACTTTTTACGGTATATCTTATTACTTTATTTAAAATATTTCATTTTTATTATTATATTGAAATAAGATTATTCTTATCTTATTTAGAATATTTTATGTGTTAAATTTTTATTCATTTAATTTATTTATACTAGTATTACAGGTTTTATAAAATTATCGTAATAATAATTCGGTTTTATAAAGGGCAATATAAATTAAAACCTTAATGATATTAATAAGAAAATTAGAAATAAAAGCAATATGATTTAACGATTACTACATTAAAGATTAATAATTATTTTAATAGTTTAAAATTAAATTTTAAAAAGTAAATAATATATTATATTATTATTATATATAAAACTTATAATATTAATACTTAAGTTTAGAAATTAATATAAGAATAAAGATAATATTTATATTAACGTTAACGGTAAAAAGAATATTACTTACTAAATAAATATTTACGTTTAAATTAAAATAAACGGATATAGAAGTTTTTATTTAATAATCGAAAAACGTAAGATTAAATATATATAAAATTTTAAACTGTTAAAATCATTTTTACTATTACGATATAATTTTTCTATTATCCTCGATTTATATTATTTTAACTAATTCCGATTAATTTAAAATTCTTAATATTAAGTAGTAGTTATCTAATTATTTTTTATTATATACCGTTTTTAAAATCCTACGAAATCGTTCATATAATTAGATTTTATTCTGTTATATACCCGGCGTAATTTATATTAATTATTAAATAACTTTATGTAAAATATTATTATCGTAAAATAATAATAAAAAATAACTTTCGTATATTTATTATTTAATATTATTTAATAAACTATTACTATTTATAGTAAAATATTTAACAGTTTAAATCACGTTATTATTACCTTTTAAAACTTATAAATAATAATTTCGTACTTATCATTTCTTTAATTGATTATTTCTCGTATTCGTAATATTAATATCGTTATTCTAAATTATAACTAAATTAAATACCTGCGGAATTATTAACGTTATTATATTCGGCGGTATAATTAATAATCAGCTTTAAAATATATTATATAGCATTTTAAGAATTATTACTGTAACGTATAAAATAATAATTAAATAATGCGTGTTATTTAAAATAAAAATAAAAATAAGTATAAAAGTATATAAAAAAACTATAAAATAAAGCATATTTAATAATATTAAACTATTTATTATTCCTAATAAAAGCATTCTAAAAAGAGAATTTATTTTATAAATATTATAAATAACTATAATTATTATAATAAAATATTTATATTAATTTTAAGAACTTTATAAATTATTAATTATTTAAACTTATTATTTTTATATGTGTATAAATTTAACTTTTTTTATTACACTATATAATTAATTAAGTTTTTTAATTTACGTAAGTATACTTTTCTATTAAATTTTTAAATTTTATAGAAAAAATTTATTTTAAATAATTACTTAATTGATTAAACATTAAATTTCAGAGTTATATTTACGAAAAACGATATAGTAATTAAATTTTTTTTAAATTATAAAATAACGCAATGTATTAATATTTCCTTTAATAATTCTTCCTTGAAATAAGAAATGTTTATTAAAATAATTTTTATTCTTAAATATAAAAAGAAATATTATTCAGTAAGAAGTATTTAATAAACCGGTTAATTATAAGGTAAATATAAAATATTTATAAAGTAACCGATTTTATAACTAAGGTGAAATAAATTAATAATTTAATATAACAATTTTTATAATTATTTAATTTAAAAGCGAATTTATAATATAATTTAAAACCTGTTTTATCGCCCACTGTAAATTTCTACGATTTTTTTATTTTATTGTATTTAATTTTACTATTAATTTATTTAAACATTTTTAAAAGTTTTATAATTAACGGCGCATTTAAAGGTATCGATTAATAATATTAGTATAAGTGATTTAAAACTACTTATATTATATCTTAATATAAATATAATATTAATTTAATAATCTTCGCTAGTTACGTAATAATTATTTAAATTAACTTCGATATTTTCGATTATTTTTTTTAACCGTTTATTAAACATTAAAAGTAAAGTTCAAACTTTAAATATAAATCGCTGATTTTACTTAACATTAATTATAAAACAAAAAGATTATAATAAATACTAAAACTGCATATATTATTTTATATATTTTAATATTTAAAAAAATTATATTTATTTATAAATTTATAAATAACGGTTATAAATTTATTTAAATTTTTAAATTATTATTTATTTAAAAATTATTCATAGGTAATATTTTAAAAAAGTAGATAATAAAAGCATATATTATTATATACAACGATATTATGGGTAAATGTATTGTATTTTTCAGGATGTAGTTCTAGGTGTCCTTATTTTCAACTGGGGGGAGAGCAGCTAGATATAGCCTCCAGCTCTTTTATTCTTACGATCCTAAGGCCATAAATCAAAGCCCTTTTAATCCTTTCAACCTCTAACAATAATTCACCTTATCTGCCGACACGCTCTCATGGCCCTAGGGTTGCCATAAAGCTATTCAGGCCTCGCCGTCGCCTTAAAAACTATTAAAAAGTCTTTCTATCCGTCCTGTATAAATTTTGCGGCCTTTCCGAGATGAAACTAGCCTTACATTCTGCATTACGCTTTAACCGTTTATTTAAGCCATTATTTCTTCGCTTCGGGCATTCCTTTGCTATATAACCGTATTTCCTACAAATAAAGCAAAGTAACTGGCCTTCCTTACTTTATAAGGGCTTGTTCTATCGGTTCTGCTTTGCGTTATAGCTATTACCACTTTCTTTTTTCGAATCCTTCCTTCGAAATTCGGCGATAAAATCGTTATATACCTGATTTACCGTTATAGCTGGGTGCTAACGAAACGTTCCTTTTATTCGCCTCTTTAAATCGCCGTTATAATCCCGAATCGAGTTAATAAATATAGTAACCTATTATTTAACGTTAATAGGCATATAAACTTCGTTATACCGCTATACCGGGTTTTTAAAGTTAACTATATAATTTAACGCCGATTGCTTTTTTTATTTAATAAATTAGAACTAGGTTTACAAATCTATTTTATAGCCGATTCTTTTTACTTTATATAAACGCTTTAATACTTTCATTTTTTCCGTTTCTTTTATAAATCTAGTAATAATTAATATAAGGGTTTCTTTAACGTTAATAATAATTATAATAATTAATTTAATTTTATTAATATAATTAAGATTTATCGAATTACCGTTACGATATTTAACCGTTATTAAGGCCATTTAAATTATCGTTTTTTATATTTCTTAATTATTATTACCTCGTAACCGATTTTTTTTGCTAAGTTTAAAGTCGAAATTTTTCTAAGCTAGGTACGTAATTTTTTTTCCCGGCATTACCTTCGTTTTCGTTTAACAGCTTGGCGAATACCTTTATCATTTGTTCTATATCAAAGCCCTCCGGCTAACCCACGTCTTTTCCAGACGTTATTCCTTTTCCAGTTGCCATCTTAACTCTCTCTGGTCCTCTTTATAATTCTTTCTCTCGAAAATCTCTCTCTCGAATCCTCTCGGATATCACCGCGTCGACGAGCCTCTACTTCTAATCGACAACGGCCCTGCGTATACAGACGCTTCTATCCTGTTCGAAGCGATTAAGGGAGCTTCTAAACCTTCTTCTCTAAGACCGAACCGATTCTTTCCAACAGATCTACTTCTAAGCGCCCTTACGCCGAACCTGCCGTTCCAAGCCTTCTGTACCGGAGCGGAGCGGTACCTCGAATACAACACAAAATAGGTAGATCAGGATGTTAATAAACAAAACCAGAAAATGCTACCATATGGGCAAATATGTTACATTCTTCAGGCTGTGGTTCTAGGTATCCTTATTTCTAACTAGGGGGAAAGCAGCTAGATATAGCCTCCAGCTTTTGTATCCTTGCGATCTTAGGGCCAAAAATTAAAGCCCTTTTAATCCTTTCAACCTCTAACAATAAATCACCTCATCTGCCGACAGATATAAGAAAACTAATAATAGATTTTCATTTATTTAACAAATATTTATAATAATTTAAGGTTAAATATTTTAAATAATAATTTTATTTATCTATTAAAATATACTATTAAACGCGAAATAACATTTATTATCTTATAATATTTAATACGCTTTGTTTATATATAATAATATAAATATTAATATTTAATTAAAGCATTTTCTTTATAAGTTTAAATTATAATGATTTAAAATTATTAAAACTTTAATAATAAATAGCCGAATTAATTAAAAAGTTTATAATAGCTAGATATATATAATTATATATATTAACTATAGCATAGAAAAAATATGTATATAATTTTAAAGTTAATTACGTTATAATTATATTCCTTATTCGAAAACATCTTAATAAATATAATAAGTAAAATAAATATAGCAGATCTTTTAACTTTAAAAATAGCGAATTTTATAAACGTTGTTATAGTATAATCTTAATATATAAAACCTAGACTATTATAAAATTATAATTAAAAAATATTAAAGGTTTTATATTTAATTATTTTTAATTTAAAATTTAATATATTTTTTCTTTACGTTATGTATGTATTAAAATTATCTCTGTTTTAATAATATTAGCTAATATTTCCAGTTTAAATAATTGTAAAGATTATATTTCATTTAATAATGATAATAATATATGTATATAAATATATAGATATAAGTTTAAAAAGAGCTATACATTATTTTAGGTTTATTTAAAATTATAAAGATATTAAACTCGTTGAATTAAAAATTAAATAATTTAATTACAAAATAATCGATATAAATATCTTCTTTTTAAACCTTAAAAAATCGATTTTATCTAAAGTATTAAAATTAATTATAAATATTTAAACGAATTTATAAATTTATTAATATATATGAAAATCTTATTTATAACGTTTTAATACATTGTGTATACGGTTTAAAATATTAATCGAAAACCGGTTTTTTAAAAACTAGGAAGTTATAGAAATTTATTTCTTCTTAAAGGAGATATAACCGTAAAACTAAGTTAAATAAATAGATAAATTATGCTATCGGTTATTAAACTTTACTAAACCTTAACTTTTTTATAAATTACTTAATTATGCCCCTATTAACGACCATTCTTAACCGAATTTTAAACAGTTTTCGCAATCCGGAATAACCGGATAAATTATCGTTCGTCATCCTTTAACCTATATCGATTTAAAAATTAAACTTTAACGTTTTTAAATCCGTTATCGTTATGTTCCAGTTTTGTTAATTATTTTTTTATAAACCGGATATTTTTTAATATAAATTTATACAAAAATCGATTATTTCCGCCGTTTTAAATTAAATCGTATTTAAAAATTAAAAATAAAACCTAATTTTTTTCGAAAAAGTTATTAATTTCGATAAAGATATCGATATATTTTATTTAACCAATTATTTTATTTAACTCGAATAACTTAACCGAAACCGTTTTTATCGAAATTCCGAAAATACGGAATACTGGGACATTATATTCGGACTTAACCGGTATATTTTAGTTATTTTAATTTAAAAAAGTTTAAAAAGCCCTAAAATTAATAGAAATTAAAAAAGTCGTAAAATTAATAAATGGTTCCAAATTAGCTATTTTATACGAACTTAAAATTTACCGCGAAAAGTTTAATATATCTTAAATTATTATTTAAGATTCCCCTTATTAAACCGTAAAGTTAAAAGGTATAAAATTTATTAAGGTCGAAATTTATCGGTATTACGTAATCGGCTTCGGAATAAAACTTTTCGTAACTAAGGTATAATTTATCGTTACCGTAAAAACTATTAATAATTACCATATTCGAAAATATTAAATAAAGTATTTATCGTATTAATTATTAATATAATTACTTCGTAATTTTTAGCTCAGCCTAGATAATACGGCTTAAACCTAATAACTTTATATAAAAATTTATTAAAACGATATTAAAATTATAAATTTTATTAAATATATAATAATTAATTTATACCGATTTTTTAAATAGTTGATAATTATTAAAGAAATATTAATTTATTTTATATAATAAATTAGTATTTAATTTAAATTTAATTCAACGTTTTCGAAAATAAAAATAATATTTAAATAATACAGATTTTTATATAAGGTTATTAAGTTTAAGCCGTATTATTTAGCTTAAACTAAAAATACGAAATAAATATCTTAATAATTAATATAATAAATACTTTATTTAATATTTTTAAATAAGGTTAATATTAATAAGTTTTACGGTTACGATATATTATATATTTCGGTTACGAAAAACCTTATTTTAAAGCCGATAATCGCGTAATATTAATAAGTTTCGATCTTAATAAACCTTATACCCTTTAACTGGTTCGGCAAGGGAAATTTCCTAGAATGTAATAACTTAAAAAATGTTAAGCTTTTGGCGGTAAACCTTAAGTTCGTATACAATAACTACTTTGCGACCCTTTGCCAGTTCCATAAGTAACAGTATTAAATATCAGCCAGGAAAAAGGACTAGAAACTTCTAACCAGCTACTTTTAACCTCGATCGATCTTACAGCATATAGAATTTTATAATGATTAAATTCAGTTTTTTAAGTTTAATTAATTAATTATACAGTAAATTATTTTAATTAAATACTATAAACCGCTTTTAATAATTAGTATAATTTATATAAGGAATTTAATTAAAAATAAGAAATTCTTTTACGTTATTTAACATTTATTATACCTTTATATATATATTTATTATTACCGAATATATAAATTTTTATAAAAGCTTTATATTACTTTAAGGTCTAATAGCTTATTAATTACGATCCTCGGTGTTTTTTTTAATTATAATAAGCTTAGGTATTTTATTACGATTAAGGACAAAAGATAGCTGGTTTAATTCCAGTTTAAGATACCGTTTTTTAAATAGCGCTAGCTTAAAAAGCGCTGATTAACTAGGGTTTCGGCCCCGTTACCGTATAGGTGATAACTGGAGAAGTTAAGGGTTTTAAAAATTAACTAATTAAATTAATTATATACTTAGCTATTATTTATTACCGTGTTAAATAACTCGTATTACGTTTTTCCGGCCTTTATTAAGAAGGGACGGTTTTTAAAAGGTGCTCCTCTATTACGTTTATATAAAACCAGTTATATATATATTTAATAAATAGATTAATTATATTCTATATATATTAGATTGTAATCAAAATATTTACCTTACTATTAGCTAGTAAATACTACGAAAGTATGTTAATTACTTTAATAACGACCTATGTACATATACTGCTTAATATTTCGAATAATACTTAACGTATAATATAAGCGAATCGCTTATATAGACGAATCGCTTAGTTTTTCGCCACTTTAATTACGTAACTTTAATCGTTTATTTTGTAATATTAATAATATAAAACGGCTTATAAAAAGAGTAAAGATAGATTTAATCGTTTAAGTTAAAAAAAAACCGAAACTTAGTTATAAATGGCTTTATATAATATATAACGTTTTTAAATTTATCTTAAAAAACCGATATAACGGTAAAGCTTGCCGAATTGATATTATTCTTAATTCGCGAAAATTAACACTAACCGAAAAGAAAATCGAATATGGAATAAAATTTCAACTTAAATACTTCAACGTTTTTTATCCGGTTTTAACACATTAAAAATATCACGAATTTATTATTTATTTAAGACATTACGATACGTATCGGGATTAACTAAACGTTTAACTTTATTAAACTGTAAAAAAAGTCAAAACGCGTTTAAATCGAAAAATAAATTACCGAAAAGTATTATGCGAAAATTAAAAGGTATTTCGTAAATAATTTGCGCTTATTCGAGTTATAATTACGAAATACGATATGGTAAAAAAAAAAAATATTTATAATTTTAATAATACGTATAATAAATATAAATATCGAAAAATATAAAAAACTTAAATAAACGTAATAAAAAATTAAAGAATAATTTATAGTAAAATAAATTCTTAACTTTTAAAATTAGGCCTTATTTTTAGTTATTATTTTTACAGGGAAAAATTATTTTTTTCGCTAGTTCGCCGATACCTTATTTTCACCCAACTAGAAAATTATTAGAAGCGAAAACGGTTAATCGATGAATAAATTAAGTTTAAAATAAATTAAGCATTTCGATAAATATATTAAAACACCTATTAAAAGTTTAAAACGTTTTTTTATTTTTAACGATTATAAAAGTTATTATTTAATCGAATTTAGAGATTATTGGAAAACTAATAATATTATTATACTTTATATACTTACCTATTTTTTTTATCGGCTTTAACTTTTTAACGTATTTTATTTTTCCGTATTAAAATGCGTTTATTCGTTATATATCGAAGGTTTTATATAACGTTACATTACTTATATTGTTAAGGAAAATTTTATCGCTGGCTTCTACGATACGTTTAAAATTACCATAAAAACCCATAATATTAAATCCGAATTTACAAAAACAGGATTTATTTTATTCGATTTTAATCGTATCCTCTCCGAAATAAAAGTTTTAATTATGCCTATATTAACCGTTTTTCTATTTAGTTTTATTAATTCCGTTATATTTCTATTTACGAAAATTTTTAAAAATATTTCTAAAGAGATTCGACGGAGACATTATTTATAAAAGAAAATCAAAAATTATTAATATAGCTCGCCGATAAAGATAATTAAATCGGTTAATTTTTTTAACAAAAAGTAATTTATTATTTTTACATAAAATTACTTTTTAAGAAAAAGAATTACGTTTTTAAAAAGGAGAAATATTTATTATAAATAAAGTAAGAGTTTTTATAACTAAGACAAAGGGTAATAATAAGCATTTGTAATTAATAAAAATTAAGAGTAATCGTCGTAAAAAGGTTTAAACAAAAAACGGAAATATAACGTTTACGGCAAACCCGGATATAATACGCGTATTTATAAAAGTTATAAAGACGTTTAGCGATAAGAAATCTCAGTAATTTGACTTAATTTATAGCGTTATAATTAATTTATTTAACTTTATTATCGTAGAGTGTTAAAAAAGGAGCGATTCGTTTATTTAAGTAACTTGCTTATATAGTACGTTAATCATATATATAATTTTATTATTAATAAAAAAAATTAAATATATAAAAATTTTTAAGTTTTTATTATTAAAAGATTTTCTTATAATATATAGGTTTTAATATTTATAATTTAGTTTATTAAGTAAACTTTTTATATAAAATTATATATTATTAAATATATGGTAAATAATGCAAAGAGAAAATATATAATTTAAATATTAAGTTAAAATATTAAAAAAACGTAGTAGCTACACTTTTAATAATTTAAGTGGTTTTATAATAGCTATATTTTAACTAACTAAAAATTAACATTGTTTAAAATCGCTTTAAATAATTTTAGGTATTTTTCATTTTATTGTCTTAATTTTAAATTGATATTAAAAAAAGACGATAATTTATATAAATATGCAAGGTCGTTAGGTTCAAGCCTTATTATCCAGGCTAAGCCAAAGATACGAAGTAATTCCACTAATAATTAACACGATAGATACTCTATCCAGTATCTTCGAACACGGCAACTATCAATGATTTTTATGGTGATAATAAATTTATATAAATATAAAAATATAAATATAAGTTTAAATATATTTTAAAGTTTTATATAATTATTAAAATACTAATAAAAACGAACCTATTAACTAAGCTAACGAATTATATAAATCTTTAAGCTTATTTTTGAACCTTTTAATAACGAATTTAAATTAATTTTATTTTCTACCGCTAAACGTTACTATTATTTCTTTATAAATACGCATTTTATATCCGCCCTTATCTTAAATATTATATTTTAGCTTTTTTATTTAAACTTTTTTATAAAGATTTTTTTAACCTTTACTAATTATAAATATTTATTATTATTATTTTTACCTTTATTAACATGTATTTCCTTAAGAATAATTCTTTTTTAGAAACTTAAATTTTTAGCTGTTTAATATTTATTAAAAACGTAATTAGTTTTATAAAATGAGCGATATTCTTTCGGAAAAAATAGTAAATTTATATAAAAACATTAAGTTACTTTTAATTAAAAAGATTAAGGAATTAAATATTATTATTAATAAGGTACTTTGATAATTTTTGATCTTTTATTATAAATACTATTTTATAACGCCTATTTCGGAAAGGACGTAATAAAATCCGAAAAATAAGTTTTATATTTATAAATCTAGATTTAATATTACAGGTTATTACAGTAATTTTGAACGCGATATAAGAGCCGGTATTTAAATTCTTTATTAATATAAATAATATGATATTATATAAAACTTTCGATAGATATTAAATATGTACGCTTTAATACGCAAAAATATAATAAGTTATAAATAAAAAAATAATAAGAACAATTAATAAATATATAAAATATATTAATATTATTAATTTAAAACAATTCTTAAAGTAAATTAAATAATAATTTTTTATGGAGCAAAAATAAATGATTAATCAATTAACGAAAGAAAGTTTTTTTCTAATAATGATGTGGGCAATTGTGTTGTATTCTTCAGGCTGTAGTTCTGTCCTAGGTTCCTCATTTCCAATAGGGGTAGAAAAGCAGCTAGATATAGCTTCAGCTCTTTTATTCTTGCAATTCTAAGGTTACAAATTAAAGCCCTTTTGATTTTTTTAACGCTTTAACAGTAAATTACCATATCTGCCGATACGCCTTTATAGCTTTAAGGTTACAATAAAGCTATTCGGATTATCGTTAACTTTGTTGGCGTTTTTAAAAGCTATTAAAAAAAATTTTTATCCGTTTTGTATAAATCCTGTAGCCCTTTCGGGATAAAGCTAGCCTCGTATTTTGTATTACGTTTCTGTTTTTTCGAGTAATCCTTTGTTATATGTCCGTATTTACTATATTTGTAATAAAATAACTAGCTATTTCTATTCTATAGGGACTTGTTTGATCTGTTCGCGTTATAACTGTTACCATTTTTTTTTTCGTATCCTTATTTCGAAATTCGGCGACAAAATTATTATATACTTAATTTACCGTTATAATCAAGTACTAACGAAGTATTTCTTTTATTCGGCTCTTTTAACCGGCGTTATCTTAATTCCGAATCGAATTAATAAATATAGTAACCTGTTATTTAACGTTAAAAAGTATATTAATTTCGTTATACCGCCGTATTAGGTTTTTAAAATTAACTATATAGTTTAACGTTAATTATTTCTTGGGATCCTATTGAACGAATTAAAATTAGGTTTAAAGGTTTATTTTTTAATTGATTCTTTTTGTTTTATATAAACGTTTTAATACTTTAATTATTTCCGTTTTTTTATAAATCCAGTAACGACTGTTATAAAGGCTTTTTTATCGTTAATAATAATTATGGCAGTTAATTTAACTATATTAATATAGTTAAACTTCGCCGAATTACCGTTACGCTACCTAACCGCCATTAAGGTTACATACATAACCGTTTTTTATATTTTCCAATTATTATTACCTTACAACCGATTTTCTTCGTTAAACTTAAAATTGAAATATTTTTAATCTAAATACGTATCCTTTTTTTATCTCTCGTTCGACAGCGTAACAAACGTTTTTATCAGTTGTTCTATATCAAAGCTTTCCGGCTAACCTCTTACGTTTTTTCTAAACCCTGTTACTTTTTCAGTTACCATCTTAACTTTTTTTCTATTTTTTTCTGGAATTTTTTTTCGAAAATCTCTCTTTCGAATCTTTTCGGATATTACCGCATCGACGAGCCCTCTCGTTTTTAATCGATAACGGCTACTGCGTACGTAGGCGCTTTTCCAGCGACTAAGGGGATTTTAAAACTTTTTCTAAAGTTGAGCCTTTGCAGTTTCCTTGCTTTAAAGCGTTTTTACGGCGAACCTGCCATTCCTTCTAACCTTTTGTACCGAAGCGGAACGGTACCTCGAATACAACATAAAATGGGTGGATTAGGATATCAATTTTGCCAAAAAAACGGAACCAAAAGATACTACTATATGGGCAATTATGTTGCATTCTTTAGGTTGTAATTCTGTCCTAGGTTCCTTATTTCAAACAGGGGTGGGAGAGTAGCTAGATATAGCTTTAGCTCCTTTGTCCTTGTAATCCTAGGGCTACAAATCAAAGCTCTTTTAATCCTTTTAACGCCCTAATAATAAATCACTACATCTGCCGACAAAAGATAATAAATTAGAACAACGCCTAGTTTTAAAAAAATAATAGTTTATATTATTATATATTATTTCTTATTTCTTTATTACGTTTATAAAAATATTTAACGATTTTTAATATTAATAATAATAATATTTTTAATATAAAAGAAATTATAAATATCTTTTTTATAATATCGTATTACCTACTTATAACTAGAGTAAACTTTCGTATAAAACTTTTTAATAATTTATATTTCGATTTAAATCCGTTTTAAGATTATTTTAACCGTTTAATACAGTTAAACCTTTATTTAATTTTAATATATAGTATAATATATTAAATAATTAACGAATTTGTTTTTTTTAACGGAGACGTAACTATAAAACTAAATTAAATAAATGGATAGATTATGTTATTAGTTGTTAAGTTTTATTAAACCTTAATTCTTTTATAGATTACTTAGTTATACTTTTATTAACGATTATTTTTAACGGAATTCTAGATGGTTTTCGTAATCCGGAGTAGCCGGATAAATTATTATTCGTAAATTTTTAATTTATATCGATTTAAAAGTTAAATTTTAACGTTTTCAAAATTTTTATTGTTATTTTTTAATTTTATTAGTAATTTTATTATAATCCGGATATTTTTTTTTAATAAGTTTACGCGAAAATCGATTATTTTTGCCGTTTTAAATTAAATCGTATTTTAAAATTAAAAGTAAAACCCGATTTCTTTTAAAAAGGTTATTAATATCGATAAAGGTGTCGATATATTTTATTTAGCCGATTATTTTATTTAAGTCGGGTAACGTAATTAAGACCGTTTTTGTCAAAATTCCGGAAATACGGAGTATTAGGATTTTATTTTCGGATTTAGCCGGTATGTTTTAGTTATTTTGATTAATAAGGGTTTAAAAAAATGCTTTAAGCTTAATAGAGGTTAAAGAAAATAACTGGTTTAAAGTTTTTACCTTTTTTTCCTGGTTAATATCCGATATTTTTACTTATGAAATTAACGAAGGGTTATAAAATAGCTATTTTATACGGACTTAAGGCTTACCGCGAAAAGTTTAACATCTTTTAAATTATTAAAATTCCTTTTACTAAATTAAGTAAAAGGTATAATGTTTATTAAGGTCGAAATTTATCGGTATTACGTAATAATTAGTTTCGGGATAAGGTTTTTTGTAACCGAGGTATAATTTATCGTTACCGTAAAAACTATTAATAATTACCGTATTGGAAAATACGAAATAAAGTATTTATTTTATTAATTATTAATAAAATTATTTCGTATTTTTAACTTAGCCTAGATAATACGGTTTAAACTTAACGACCTTATATGTAAAGAATTTGTTATAGTTTTATTATATTAAAGCCGGATAAGCAAGGCTTATATATATACGTTAAAAATATATTTAATAATAATTTTCTTTTAAAGTTATTAATTTTCGTAAATTAAATTTATTATTACTTCGGCTATATCGATAATAATATCGTAGGTTTAAAGTAAATTTTAAAACGATATGTATAAAATATAACCCCTTTACGTAAACTTTAAGATATTATTCTTAAATTTAAATAATTAAGCTGATTTTAATTTTTTTATAAAACGTTTTATATTTACGTTAAGATATTTATAATTAAACTTAACAATTAAAACATTTATAAAATTAATATACTTATTTACATAATTTACTTATTTCTTAAAAAAACGTAACCGTATTATTAAATTATAAAAACTAATAAATTATACTATCTTAATTGCTAGGTTTTACGAAAACATAATTATTTGGAAAATAAAATATTTTAACATAGGAAAATTAATTTAATTCTAACTACTTAAACGTTTTATTTCAAAATAACTTTAAACTGCCTAATTATACCTCTATCGACAACTATTTTTACCGGATTTCTGAACGGGTTTTGTAATCCGAAATAGCCGAATAAATTATTGCATATAATCTTTTAATTTATATCGATTTAAAAGTTTAATTTCGATATTTTTAAATCTATTATTACTATCCGTTAATTTTACTAGGAATTCCTTAATACCCCGCTCATTTTTTAATATAAATTTACGTAAAAATTAATTATTTTTATAATTTTAAATTAAAAAATATTCGAAAATTACAAATAAAGGTTTTTTTTATAGAAAAATTATTAATATCGATAAAGTAATAGATATATTTACTTCGGCCGATTATTTTATTTAAATCGAAAAATATTATAAAAATTATTTCTGTTATAATTTTCGAAATAGGAAATATTAGGACTTTATATTCTACTTTAATATGTATATTTTAATTATTTGAATTAATAAAGGTTCGAAATACCGTAAAATCGATCGAAATTAAAAAAAGCGGCTAATTTAAATTTTCTAGCCTTTTTTTCCAGCTAACCTTTAATACTTTTAATCCTAAACTGGCGAAATGTTATAAAGCTATTTTATACAGACTTATAGTTTATTGCGAAAAACGTAATATCTTTTAATTTATTATTTACCTTTTATAAGATTTCTCTTATTAAACTAATTAAAAAGTATAAGATTTATTAAGGTCGAAATTTATCGGCTTTATATAAATAAACCTTTTACGTCGATATTAATTAAAAAAGTAGGTACTTATAAGGGCTTAATAATAAGTTTCGAAATAAGGCTTTTCGAAACCGAGATATATAATCTATTATAACTGTAATAACTATTAATAATTATTATATTCGAAAATATTAAATAAAGTATTTATTATCTTAATTATTAGTATAATAAGCTCGTATTTTTAATTTAGCCTAAATAATATAGCTTAAATTTAATACATTTATATATAATTTATTCGTTTATATAATAAGTTATATAAAAGGTAAAGTGCTATTAAGGTATTTAGCTATATATAGCTAATCCGTTCATTATATATATATGCACAAATAATTACATAATACGACCTAGGAGCACCCCCTTAAAAACCGTCCCTTTTTAATAAGGACCGGAAAAACGTAATGCGGGTTATTAATACGGTAACAAACAAATGGTTATATACGATTAATTAATTGGTTCCCAGAGCCCCTAATCGCGGTTAGTTCTAGAGCCCCCAGCCACCCAATTGTCGCCGACACTGTAGCGGAACCGAAGCTCCAAGTTGGTCTAGCTCCTTCTAGGCTGGCGTTACCTAAAGGAACGGTGGCCCAAACTGGATTTGAACTAATTGTTTTTTATAACTAATCGTAATAGGGTATTTAAGCTTGTCGTAATTAAAAAAAAACACCCAGATTCGTAACTATTAAGTTATTAGGCCATAATAGATTATCTAATATACATTTATAATTTATTATTTTTTTTATAAAAATAATACTTATTAAAAAATAAATATTTTATTAAATTATATTAATTTTAATCGTTTAATAGTTACGATTTTAAGATTTTTGTTAATCGTTATAAGCTTAAATACCGTAAAATAATTAAACGTAAAAAATAATTAATTCGATTTTAATTTAAAAAACTAATGATAATTAAAGCTTCAGCTTAGCTATTACGTTGTTAATAATTAAGTAATTAGAATCTTTAAACCTAGTTATAATTAACGGCTTTAAAAATTAATTACTTAAAATAATATACGTAATTAATAATTAATAATCGTATATTAACACTTTTATTACGTTTTTTTCGATTGTTATTAAAAAGAAATCGTTTTTAAAAGCTTTTTTTTAGTTGTATTTAAATAATTCTATATTTACGTATTTACTAAATAAAGTAAGTTTAGATATGTATATAAATAACTAGATATTTAAATAGTATTAACGTACCATATAAGCGAGTTATACATACAAGCAAGCTGTACACTTTTTTTATCATTTTAACTTTTTAACTTTAATTACTTATTTTTTAATAATTATAACATAAAACGGCTTATAAAAAAAACGAGAATAAACCTAGCCGTTTAGGCTAAAAAACGAAACCCGAAACTTAGTTATAAAAAGTTTAATTCTATTTATAATGTCCCATTTACTACTTTAAGAACGCGAATTAATAACAAATACGCCCGACCCGATACCGTTCCTAATTTGCAAAAATTAACGCCGATTAAAGAGAAATCGATTATTAAACGAATCCTTAACCTAAATACGCGAACATTTTCCGTCCGGCGTTAACACGTTAAAAATATAGCGAATTTGTTATTTACGTAACGCATTACAGGACGTATCGGGGTTAACTAGATATCCAATTTTATTAAACGGTAACATAAACTTAAAACGCGTTTAAATCGAAAGATAGATTATTAACGGGTTTTATACGAAAATCCAAAAGTATTTCGTAAGTAATTTAAACTTGTTTGGGTTATAATTGCGAAATATGGTATTACGGAAAAAAATATTTATAACTTCGACAAAATAAGGTTTTTAATAGGTTTTTTTATAACAATAAGCATGGTAATTACAAATGCCGAAAAACGTAAAAGATTTAAATAAACGTAACAAGGGAATAAGGAATGGTTTACGGTAATATAAGCTGTTAATTCTTAAGGTTGGGCCTTACCTTTATTTATTATCCTTGCCGGAAAAAACCATTTTTTTCGCTGGTTCGCCAATAACCCATTCCTACCCGACTGGAGGATTACTATAAGCAAAAACGGCTAAACGATAAATAAACTAGGTTTAAAATGAATTAAGCATTTCGATAAATATATTAAAACATATATTAAAAATTCGAAACGTTTTTTTATCCTTAACGGTTACGAAAGTTACCATTTAATCGAATTCGAAAATTATTACAAAACTAACGATATTATTACATTTTATATACCTGCCTATTCTTCCTATCGGCTCTAACCTTTCGACGTATTTTGTTTTTCCGTGTTAAAACGCGTTTATTTACTATATATCGAAGGTCTTATATAACGTTATATTACCTATATTACTAAAAAAGATTTTATCGCCGGCTTTTACGACGCGTTTAAAACCGCCATAACAACCGATAACATTAAATCCGGATTCGTAAAAGTAAAATTTATTCCATTTAATCCTAATCGCGTCCTTTTCGAATTAAAAATTCTAGTTATGCTTATACCGACCATCTTTCCATTTACCTTTGCCAACTCTACTATTTCTCCACCTGCAAAAACTTTTAGAAATGTTACCGAAACGATTCGACAAGGACGTTATTTATAAAGAAAGATTAGAAATTATCAGGGTAACTTACCGACCAAGATAGTTAAGTCGGTTAATCTTTTAACAAAAAATAACCTAATACTTTTGCACGAAATTATTTTTTTTCGGAAAAAATACGGCTTACTACGCGAAACGAATTACGTTCTTAGTAAACGCCGGAGAACCAAAAATAAACGTCTTTAAGAAGGAGGGATATTTACTGTAAAGGAAGTATAAGTTTTTATGGCTACAAAGGAAGGTAGTGGTAAATAATCGCAGTTAGCAACGGCCGAAAAAGGTCGTCGTAAAAGGGTTTAGGCGAAGAAACGGAAGTGTAACGTTTGTAACAAATCCGGATATAATGCGCGTATTTATAAGGAGGATATAAAGGTATTTAGCGATAAAAAATCCGATTAGTTTAAATTGATTTAATATATTATAATTATTTAATTCGAATTTACTGTCACGACGTATTAAAAAGTGTATAACTCGCTTGTATGTACAGCTCGCTTGTGTAATACGTTAACCGTATAAATATATATATTATATTTTAAATATATTTAATATACTATTTGTATTTAAAAAATAGTAACGTATTATTTTAAATTATATTTCTTTTTAATAAAAATAAAATATAAATTATATAATGAAATTTAAAAATATTATTATTATTTATTACGTAAATTTTACTATCTTAATAATTATAAACTTATATATTTCTTTTAATTATTATAAGCTTTACGTCCTTATTACAATTATCTTTAAGATATTATTAGTTCGAATTTAAATTAAAACGTGCTTTTTTTAATTAAACTAGGTTAGAAAATTAACTAATTTTAAACCTTTATCTTCGTTATTATATCGGCGATAATTAAAGTAGTTACAGGCGTTAAAAACTAATTCAATTAGTCCTATACGTATTTATATTTAATATCGTATATTAAAATATATTTTAAATTTTTTATTCGACTTTTTAAAGCGTATTATTATTAAAAATACTTTTAAGTTATAAGATATAATTATGTATATAATAACTAAATCAGTTTTATGTATATTTATATTCTTTTTAAAAAAGACGTAACTATAGATTTAAATTAAATAAATTAATAAATTATATTATAGGTTATTAAGCTTGATTAAATCTTAATTTTTTTATAAATTACTTAATTATGCACTTATCGACGATCATTCTTAATAGAATTCTGAATGGTTTTCGTAATACGGAATAATCGAATAAATTATTATTTATAATTTTTTATTTTATATGTATTTAAAATTTAAATTTCGACTTTTTTAGACCGGTTATTTTTATTTTTTTATTTTGCTAGCAATTCTTTTATAAACTGGATATTTTTAGTATAAATTTACGTAAAAATCGATTATTTTTACGGTTTTAAATTAAATCGTATCCGAAAATTAAAAATAAAACTTATTTTTTTTCGAAAAAGTTATTAATATCCATAAAAGTATCGATATATTTTAGTTGGCCGATTATTTTATTTAAATGGAATAACGTAATTAAGACTATTTTTCTCGAAACTTCGGAAATACGGAATATTAGGATTTTATATTCGGACTTAGCCGGTATATTTTAGTTATCTTAATTAATAAAAGTTTAAAAAGCCCTGAAATTAATTAAAGTTAAAAAAGATAGCTGTTATAAAATTAGTAAAAGGTTGTAACGTTATCTTATACGGACTTAATGTTTACCGCGAAAAGCTTAATATTTTCTAAGTTATTATTTAAGATTCCCCCTGCTAAACCGTAAAGCTAAAAAGTATAAGGTTTATTAAGGTCGAAACTTATCGGTATTACGTAATTGGTTTCGGGATAAAGGTTTTCGCGACCAAGATATAATTTATCGTTATCGTAAAACTTATTAATAATTGCCCTATTTATAAATATTATATAAAGTATTTATCGTATTAATTATTAATATAATTACTTTATGTTTTAACTTAACTTAAATAATACGGCTTAAACTTAACGACTTTATATATATATTTATATATAAGATTAAATACTTAGATAGTATTAATTTGATATATATAATATATAGTTATAAAATGTCGTAAAAGTTATATATTTTACATTATATATAATATTTAAAATAATATATAATATAATAAAAATAAAAAAGAATAGTTATATAAAATATAAATTTAAAAAATATATATCCGTATTTAATACATTTAAATAATAATATTACATATTAAACTGTTAATCGATTTTTATTAATTTAATAAAAGTAAATTCTATAATAAATTACGTAATAATTTATATTTTATGGTACTTTATTCTTACTGAATAATTTATTTTTTAATACTTATTTTATAATTATAATAATATTTTATTAAATTAATATTTAATAATTAATTTAAGCTTTGCAATTTTAATTTTAAAGATATTAATAAATTTATATTTATAAATTTACTTCGTATTTAAATAACTTTATATTAAATATTATAAATTTTATGACATAGATTTAATAATATATAAGGTTGTTAAGTTTAAGCCGTATTATCTAGGTTAAATTAAAGATACGAAATAATTATTATAATAATTAATACGATAAATATTTTACTTGATATTTTTAAACGCCGTAATTATTAATAGTTTTTACGGTAATAATAAATTATATATTTCGTTTACGAAAAAACTTATTCCGAAACCGATTACGTAATGCCGACAAGTTTTAACCTTAATAAACCTTATACTTTTTAACTAGTTCGATAAAGGGAATCTTTTAAAACATAATAATTTAAAAAATATTAAGCTTTTCGTAATAAACTTTAAATCCGTTTAAAATAACTGCTTTGTAAGCTTTTGCTAATATTATCATTTTAATTTTAATCGATTTTAAGAGATTTCTTAAATCTTTATTAATTACAAAAGTTGAAATATATCGGGAAATTTTTTTATAAGATACCGCTATTTCGTAATTATAAAATCTTTACGGAAACCGTTTTTTTAAAAGGGTTTAAAATTTTATAAAACTTTAAAATAAATTAAAAATATCGATATTTCCGTTAATTTAAGCGATTTTATCTTAAAAAAATCGCGTTTTATCTTAAATATTAAAATACGATTTAATTTATATAAATAAAAATAATTAAAAATTAAACAATGTTATAGTAAAAAATATCGACCGTATAAAAGGATTACTAGGAAAATTAAACATAAATAGTAAAAGGTTTAAAAATTTCAAAATTTAATTTTTAATTCGATATAAACTAGAAAATTATAAACGATAATTTATCCGGTTACTCCGGATTGCGAAAACCGTCTAAAATTTAGTTAAAAATAGTTATCGATAGGGGTATAACTAGGTAGTTTAAAGTTATTTTAAAGTAAAATGTCTGGGAAAAGGTTAAGGGTTAATAAAGCCTAATAACCGAAATATATAATTTATTCATATATTCAAATTTGTTATACGGTTACGTCTTTTTTCGGGAGAAAATTTAATAATATAAATATCTTTTTTTTTAAATATTTTAAACGTAATTAATATTTTATTATATATTACCTTATAATAAATTTTTTATTTAGTAATATATATAGTACATATAATAACTATATTATATTTCTTTAACTATAGCTTAAAATTAGTTAAGAGAGTATAATAGTTAAATAACTTAAGCGCTTAGCGCTGTTATTTAAACCTGCTTAATACCGTTATATATTTAGTTATTATATTAAGATGAAAATAAAAGAAATAATATTAGTATATTAAATCACTAGTTTATAACTTCTCTTTCTTCTTTAAAAGGGGAATAAGTAATTAGCTATATAACGATTACCTTTTAAAGGTATTATAGCGATGACGTAGTAATAATATATCGGACGCTTAGCGTTGTTTTAGAAACGTATAAAACCCCTCGTAGTTTCTTAGCCTCTGATAATATTTCGATAAATTAATTTTTGTTATAAGTATTTTTCTCTGCTTTACTTACATTTTATACTATTTCTAAAAGTAATATTATTTTATAGTTTTTTAATATTTTTTATCTAACGTTATAGGCCCGGTGTTTTTCTAGATGTTTTTATAAGTTCTCGTACTTTTAAATATTATAATAAGTACATTTAAAGCTGTTCTTAAAAGGTCTTTTTTTCTTATTTTTTTCTTATATTATATAATTATAACCGTTTTTCGTATATTTTTACGATATATTTTATAATATTAATTAGAGTTTTTAGTAAATCTTATAATAAATGAAAATATTTTCTTAACTTTAAGTTAAATTGTAAATTACTATTAAATAATATATATTTATAAATTAACTTTTTTTAAAAGATTTTAACTTAAGTTTTTATTAATATTTTTATTTCTCCTTAAAGACGACGTAACCGTGGAATTAAATTAAATAAATTAATAAATTATACTATCGGTTACTAGGCTTTATTAAACCTTAACCTTTTTACAGGTGATTTTAAATTGCCTAGTTATGCTTTTATCGACGACTATTCTTAACCGAATTCTGGACGGTTTTTACAATCTGGAGTAATCGGATAAATTATGGTTCGTAATTTTTTAATTTATATCGAATTAAAAAATAAATTTCAAAATTTTTAAGTTTTTTACCTTTTATATAATGTTATTAAGTTTATGTTGTATTATCTTAGCTATAACGTATTAAATAAGCAAGCTGCGCAAATAAACAAACTACGCGGTTTTTTTAATTTTTTTATTATTTAACTTTAATTATTTATTTTTTAATATCATTTTTATAAAACGGCTTATAAAAAAAGTTAAAATAAATTTAGCTGTTTAAGTTAAAAGAAAAAACCTTAAACTTTTTTATATAAAACTTGGTTTTATATATACAGTTGTATTTTTTATTTTAAAATTCCAATATAATAACAAACTTACTTAACCCGATACCGTACCTAATTTGCGAAAATTAACGCCGACCGAAAAGAAATTTATTATCGACCGAATCCTTAATTTAAATATACAAACGTTTTTTATCCGGCTTTAATACGTTAAAAATATGGCTAATTTATTACTAGTTTAACGTATTACGGAACGCGTCGGAATTAAATAGGCATTAAATTTTGTTAAACGGTAACAAAAATTTTAAACGCGTTTAAATCGGAAAATCGATTATTAACGGGTATTATACGAAAATCCAGAAATATTTCGTAAGTAATTTAAGTTTATTCGGGTTATTATTGCAAAATACGGTATTACGGAAAAGAATATTTACAATTTCGATAAGACTGGATTTTTAATAAGGTTTTTTATAATAACGGGTATAATAATTACCAATACCGAAAAACGTAAAAAATTTAAATAAATTTAATAAAGGAATAAAAAATAAGTTATAATTATTTAAGTTATTAATTTTTAAAATTAAGTTATACCGTTATTTATTATTATAGCCGGGAAAATTTACTTTAAATTTTAATTCCGTAATAACTTATTATTAATAACCGGTTAAAAAATTATATTAAGTAATAATAATTAAATAACGACCGAATTAAATTTAAAATAAATTTAACATTTTTATTAATATATCCGAACGTATACGAAAAAATCGAAACGTTTTTTTATTTTCGACGGTTACGAAAACCATTATTCGATAAAATTCGAAAAATATTATACTAACTACGACATTATTATATTTTATATACCCGCGTATTCGTTATATAAATTCCAACTTTTTAACATATCTTTTTTATTTTTAAAAATACATTTATTCGTTATATATCGAAAATTTAATATAACGTTACTATACTTATATCGCTAAAGAAAATTTCCTTACCGGTTTTTACGATATATTTAAAACCATTATAACGTCCGATAATATTAAATCCGGATTTGCCGTAACTGGTTTTATTTTATTCGATCTTAATACCGTTTTTTCCGAATTCGAAATTCCTTTAATTATACCTACGTTAACCGTTTCCCCGTTAATTTCCGCCGGTTCTATTTCCCCGCCCGTAAAAACCCTTAAAAATATTAAAGAAACCAGAAAATAAAAACGTTACTTACAAAAAAAATTAAAAATTACCAGGGTAACTTACCGATAAAAATTATTAAATCGGTTAATCTTTTAACTAAAAATTAACTAATATTTTGGTATAAAGTTACTTTCCTTAAACAAAAAACCGCTTAATTGCGCGAAACTAATTATATCTTAAATAAACGTCGGAAAATTGAAAATAAACGTTTTTAAGAAAAAGGGATATTTACTATATAAAAAAAATAAACTTTTTTAACCGAAAAAGAAAAAGGTACTGGAAAAATATAGTTAATAACGGTTAAAAATAATCGTTATAAAAAAGTTAAAACGAAAAAACGAAAATGTAACGTTTACGGTAAGTCCGGATATAATACGCGTACTTATAAAGAAATTATAAAAACGTTTAATAAAAAAAAATACGATTAATTTAAATTAATATAATATGTTATTATTAAGTTATTTAAATTAATTTTTATAAGGTGTTAAAAACCGCGCAACTTACTTATCCGCATAGCTTACTTATTTAATACGTTATTAAAAATACGAAATAATTATATTAATAATTAATACGATAAATATTTTATTTAATATTTTCGAATATAATAATTATTAATAATTTTTACGATAATTATAAATTATACGTTTTATTTATAAAAAGTTTTTTTAAAATTAATTATTACGTAATACCGATAAATTTCGACGTTAATAAATTTTATGCTTTTTAATTAATTCGGTAAAGAACAATTTTCTGGAATATAAATAATAATTTAAAAGATATTAAGCTTTTCGCAGTAAACTTTAAGTTCGTATAAGATAGCTTTACGACCTTTTGCCAGTTTTACGACAGTTACTTTTAACCTTAATCGATTTTACAACTTTTCGAATTTTTATTAATTAAAATAATTAAAATATAGCGGGTAATTTCCATTATAAGATACCGGTATTTCGTAATTATAAAGTTTTTACGGAAAACGATTTTTTTAAAGCTTTTAAATTTAATAAAGCTTTAAAACAAGTTAAAAATATCGATATTTCCGTTAATTTAACTAATATTTTTAAAAAAAATCGTATTTTATTTTTTATTTTCGGATACGATTTAATTTATATTAATAAAAATAATTAAAAATTAAACGACTTTATAATAGAATATATCGACCGTATAAAGGAATTATTAAAAAAGTTAAATATAAATAATTAAAAATTTAAAAATTTCGAAATTTAACTTTTGATTTAATATACGGAAAATTACGAACGATAGTTTATCCGGTTACTCCGGATTACGAAAACCGTCCAGAATTCGGTTAAGAATAGTTGTCGATAAAGGCATAACAGGGTAATTTAAAGTCTTCTCGGAATAAAACGTCTAAGCGGTTAGAATTGTATTAATTCTCTTATATCGGAAGAACTTCCCTGAAAGAGAGTTAAGGTTTAATAAAGCCCAGTAACCGATAGTATAATCTATTAATTTGTTTAATTTGGTTCCACGGTTACGTCTTTTCTAAGGAGATTTTTACCTTTTATATATAGCTTTTTTAATAGTTTTTTAATATAGTTAATAATTCTTTTATTATAAGGTTATTTAATTTTTAATTATTTTCGTTTGTATAAATTAAATTTTATTTAAGGATTTTTAAAAAAAAATTTCCGTAAAGATTTTATAATTACGGAATACCGGTATTTTATAACAGAAATTATTCGATATAGTTAATAGTTTTAATTAATAAAGATTTAAGAAATTATAAAATCGATCGAGGTTAAAATAATAAGATTTGTAAAAAGTTATAAAGTAATTATTTTATACTGATTTAAGATTTATTACGAACAATTTAATATTTTTTAAATTATAATTTTTAAAAAAAATTACTTTTACCGAATTAATTAAAAGGTATAAGGTTTATTAAGATTGAAACTTATTAATATTACGCGATAATTAATTTCGGAATAAGGTTTTTCGTAACCGAGGCGTATAATTTATTATTTTTATGAAAATTATTAATAATTACCGCATTCGAAAATATTAGGTAAAGTATTTATTATACTAATTATTAATATAATTATTTCGTACTTTTAGCTTAATCTAGATAATACCGGTTAAATCTAACGATTTTATATTAATATTTTTATTATTTTATCCATTGATATTTTATTAGAATTTTATATAAGTATATTTATCTAATTATAAAATATTGTTATTAATTTAAAAGTAATTATTTCTTTATTTAATATATATTTAACGTCTTTAAATTAACAGAACTTAATTATTTATTTTATAAATATATTTAATTAATAACGCTTTAAATGTTAACACGTTTAAATATTTAACTTAATTCCCGTATTAATTTTTAATTTTTTATATTTTATCTTTTTATTATGTTATTTGAATTTCAATTATATAATTAATAAGTAATGTTATAATTTATTTTTACAGCTTATTTTAATAATAATTTTCCTTTTTATAATATATATATATATATGTTAGCTTAATAACTTAGTAACTGCAAGCCTAGCTGTTTTTTATTATTATAATAAGCTTAAGCACTTTATTACGATTAATTTTTAAACAAATAGCTAGTTCGAATTTAACGTAAACTATCGTTCCTTTAACTAGCGCCGGCTTAAAAGAAGTTAAACTGACTTAGAATTTCGATTCCGTTACTATATTAACGACTATTAAATTTCTTAGTTAAGAGTTTTAAAGACTAATTAAGTTGTATATCTTATCTTTAGTTATAATATCGTAAAACCTGTATTACGTTTCTTATCCGGCCTGTTAACGAGTACGGGTTTTTCGAAGATACTTTTCGGTTATTTTATATAATTCTTTATATCCGTTTTTAAAAAACAGATTAGCTTTTAATATAACGTACTATACTATCTCGCGAGCTAAATTACCTTATAAGCCGTTTTTATTAACATATTTATTATCTAACTTTTATTAGCAATTATTTAATATTAATAATATAAAACGTTTTATAAAAAAATTTAGAATAAATTTGGTTATTCAAGTTAAAAAACGAGATCCGAAATTTAATTTTAAAAAGTTATATTTTTTTTATAAAGTCCCTAAATTTATTTTAAAAGCTCGATATTACGGTTAATACGCCCGAGCCGATATTTTATTTAATTTACGAAAATTAACGCCAATTAAAAAAAAATTTATTACCGAACAAATTTTTAATTTAAATACGTAAACGTTTTTTGTCCGGTTTTAATATATTAAACATATAGCGAATTTATTGTTAGCTTAACGCGTTACGGTATATGTTGGAATTAATTAAACGTCGAGATTTGTTAAATAATAAAAAAATTCTAAATACATTTAAATCGGAATATCGATTATTAACAGGTATTATGCGAAAATTTAAAAATATTTCGTAAGTAATTCGAGTTTATTCGGGTTATTATTATAAAATACGGTATTATAAAAAAGGATATTTATAATTTTAACGAAATTAAATTTTTAATAAGGTTTTTTATAATAATAAATATAATAATTATTAATATTAAAAAATATGAAAAATTTAAATAAATTTAATAAAAAAATAAAAAATAAGTTATAATTATTTAAATTGTTAATTTTTAAAATTAAGTTATACCATTATTTATTATTATAACGGAAAAAAATTATTTAAAGTTTTAATTCCGTAATAATTTATTATTAATAGCCGATTAAAAAATTATATTAAGTAATAATAGTTAAATAACGAACGAATTAAATTTAAAATAAGTTTAATATTTCGATTAATATATTTAAACGCATACGAAAAAATCGAAACGTTTTTTTATTTTTAACGGTTATAAAAGTTATTATTCGATAAAATTCGAAAAATATTACGTTAATTACGATATTATTATATTTTATATATCCGCGTATTTTTTATATAAGTTTTAATTTTTTAACGTATTTTGTTTTTTTACTTTAAAACGCGTTTATTTATTATATATTAAAAGTTTAATACGATATTATTATATTTATATCGTTAAAGAAAATTTTTTTACCGGTTTTTATAACGCGTTTAAAGCTGCTATAACGTTCGATAATATTAAATCCGGATTCGCGAAAGTTGGTTTTGTTTTATTTAATTTTAATTACGTTTTTTCCGAATTCGAAATTTTTCTAATTATGTTTACGTCGATCGTTTTTCCGTTAATTTTTGCCGGTTTTATTTATTTCCCGTTTACAAAAATTTTTAAGAATATTAAGGAAATAATAAAATAAGGACGTTATTTACAAAAAAAAATTAGAAATTATTAAGGTAGTTTGTTAATAAAAATTGTTAAATCGGCGAATCTTTTGATAAAAAATAATTTGTTACTTTTATATAAAGTTATTTTTTTTCGAAAAAAAGTTACTTAATTACGCGAAACGAATTATATTTTAAGCAAACGTCGAAGGATTAAAAATAAACGTTTTTAAAAAAAAAGGGATATTTATTATATAAAAGGGATAAGTTTTTCTAGCCGAAAAGGAAAAAGGTAGTGGAAAAATACAGTTTATAACGGTTAAAGGTAGTTATCGTAAAAGGGTTGTAACAAAAAAACGGAAATATGGTATTTACGGTAAGCCCGGATATAATACGCGTATTTGTAATAAAGTTATAAAAACGTTTAGCGAAAAAAAATCCGATTAATTTATGTTATTTTAATATGTTATAATTAATTAATTTGAATTTTTTGTTATAAGGTGCCGAAAAGCGGTTCGTAAGGTGGTTTAATTTGTAAGGTAGTATAATACGTTATAACTAATTAAATATTAGAATAGTACTAATTCTCTATTAGTAATATATATTAAATATATTCCCGGTTTAATATTAAAGTAGTATAATTAGTTTATTATTAAGCTTAATTTTATATTTTAAATTTAAATTATTAATAAACTAACGGATATATAATCTTTTCCGGTAAAAATAATATATAAAAATAAAGCTTAATTTTAAAAATTATTCTTAATTTCCTTAGTAACCTTATTTAAATTTTTTACTTTTGAAAATATTAGTAATAATTATATATATTATTATTAAAAATTCTATTTTTTTTAAAAAAAATTATAAATATCTTCTTCCGTAGTATTGTATTTTTAAGTTATAATTTAAATAAACTTAAATTATCTATAAAATACTTTTAAATTTTCGTATTAAAGTTTTTAATTATTTATTAATCGATTTAAACGTAATTGCAATTTTTTTTACCGTTTAATTAATTTATATAAATATAGTAATATATTTGATAAATAATAAATTTACTATATGTTTAATATATTAAAGTCGGATAAGAAACGTTTATATATTTAAATTAAAAATTTATTCGGTAATCGATTTTTTTTATTAGCGTTAATTTTCGTAAATTAAAGATATTATTAATTTAAACGTATTTACCTTAATATGGAGCCTATAACGTAATTTCGTTAATATCGTAAATAAAATGAAATTTTTTATAAACCGTTTTTAACTTTTATATTAAGAAATATATAAACTAAATTAAGGCCTAATAGCTTAACAGTCGCGAGCCTAGAGTCTTTCCCCTACATCCTGAATTTACCTACTTCCTGAATTAGAACTTCTAAAGGAAAATAATATTGGAAATTTAAGAACAACATAATGCTAACAGATAAAAACGGGATTTTTAACTCTGTTATAAAATACTTTATAAAGATTATAATAAAATTAAAAGTTTATGAAAGTATCTTTTATAAAACGAGGAAAAAGATAAAACTTTATAAAAATTAAAATTTATATTAAAAATATATTAAAGAACTATAACAGCTTATAATTAAAAGGAAAATAATTATTTTAATCTAAAAGTAATTAAATGTATAAATATTTATTATATAATTTTTTATTATTTGTAATTAATTTTATATAATGATATTTAAATAAAATAATTGTTAAAAATATTATATGCTTAAATAAAAATATATAAAAATTATCTGGTTTTTACGAAATACTATATATACTTATGTTCAGAATTTTCAATAAATATAATATTATAATTTATATATATAGATAATATATATATAACTTTTACTACATATTTATAAAAGGTTTAAAAATAATAATTTAACAGTTGTAAATAAAAATCTACTTTTTTATTATTATTAAAATTAACAATATAATATAAAATAAAATAAAAATAATATATACGTATTAAAAATTTTATATAAAACGTAGAAGCATATAAATACATTAAATAAAGTTATATATAGAATTTCAAGGTAGAAATTAAATATTTACAGTAAAAATTTATTTATTAACGCTATATATATCATAATAAAAAATAATACATAAATAAATTTTAATATTATAAAATATTATATATTTAAACTATAAATTATAACGGAATATAACGTAAAAAATATTTTAATATAAAATTATAAATTTAAATAAATACATTAAGTTATATACTAATATGTATAAGACTTTATCTTATACTTTTAACAAACCTTTTTTTTAATCTTTAAAATTTAACAAATTTACCTTTATTTTAAAAATTAAAATAGATGGTTTTAACTAATTTAATTAATATAAACGTTTTAATACTATATGCTTTACATTATGTTGTTTTTATACTTAATTATATATTTTTTAGAAGTTAGTTAAATATTTTATCGTTATTTACATACTAAGTTTATTATACGTATTTTTATTTTTATTTAGTTTTATTTTTTAAATTAATACTAATTTATTTAAATAATACCTAAAAAATAAAAATTGTAACATTTATTATAATAAATATAAAAATTATTTTAAGTTTAATTTTATTTTATTTTTATATTATATGTTTTAAATAACTCGTATACAAAATTTCATGTCTTTGTTGTATTTATTTATTTAGTTATAAATTTTTAAATATCGCGGTTTTTGCTGGGAAATCGATTCAGGAAGTGGGTAAATTCAGGATGTGGGGGAAAGACACTAGGTGTCTTTTTCAATTGCAACAGGCTTAGACACCCTGTGTCGGTTAATCTTAAGAAACAGCTGGTTTAAATCTAGCTTGGGCTACCGTTCCTTTAGGTGGTACCAGCTTAAAGGAGCTAAACCAATTGGGGCTTCGGCTCCGCCACTGTATCGGCGATAATTAAGGGGTAGCTGGGGGCTTTTGGAACTAGTCGCGATTAGGGGGTTTAGGAATAAATTAATTAATTAATCGTGTATTTTATCGTTAGTTACCGTATTATATAACCCGTATTACGTTTTTCCGGCCTTTAATTAAAAAGAGACGGTTTTTAAAAGATGTTTCTCGGTTGCGTTTATATAGAATTATTTATATCTATATATATAATAAACGGATCAGCTGTATATATATACATAGCTAGATATCTTAATAGCACTTTACCTTTTATAAATTAAATAAAATACTTAAAAAGTTAAAAAAAAATTTAAATCCCTTGGATAATACGTTATCGTATATATTTATATAGTTATTACGTCGTAAAATATAGATTTAAATATAAATCTTTAATATAAGCTATTATTATTATAAAATTCTAAGCGAAAAAATAAAAGAAAAAAATCGAAATCTTTAAATAAATATAGAAAAAGTGGACTATACGTTATCTAACTCTAACCTCCTCTTAGCAGTAATTTGTACTTTGATTAATTAATATTACAGTTATAATAGTAATAAAATAAATATTAAAATACCTTTTATATTAAAAACTATTTTAATATTATTACGATATTCGAAATTTATTAACACCTTTAAATATCGTTTTATTATTAAATACGAAATTATAAGTATTACTACTATATGGGTAGGGTTAATCGTTCTACCTACTAGTATTAAATTTAATTTGTAACTTCTGAGTATTAATTCTCCTCTCTAATTATCCGACATTCGGCTTAATCGCTTGTTTTTCCCAGCAATAGCGTTAATCCTACAACCGCGCACTGGTATATTAACCCCGTCTGCTCTATAGCTCGTTTCTGCGGGGCATTACGTCTTAACTTTATTCCACCACTTAATTACACAGCTTGCGACTTAGGCTTATCCACCGATAGAAAAGCACGGCTTGCAAAAAGCTGTCTCGATTCGCTACTATCTGTAGATTGGATATACGCCTTCAAGTGGCATTACCCTGGAAGAGCTTGGCTAGACTCGGCACAATTACAACCCGAGAGGCCGGCGGATATGAGATTACAAACGTTCATAATGCGGCAGAAAATAGGTATAAAAACACGCCTCCTTCGATGTTAAAAGATTCAAAATATTAAACATTTGCAATAAACTCAACTCTTCAAACTTCAAAACTGTGTTCATCAATCTACCATCGCTCCCAACTATGAAGCTACTCGCGATTCTTACTCTTGGTATCATGGCCGTCGCCACTGCGCAGAACTGCCAGAGTAATAGCCCGTGCGTAAGGGATGGTGGGTGTTGCATAAGGGATGGTTGTTACTGTGAAGCGGCCTGCGCAAACGGCAAGCAGCGGTGCATAGCGTGCACCGATGGTACTGGCATCGGCTTTACAAGGAATTGTTAGGAGTATGTCGAGTCTTTCTCTACGAGTCCCATCCTTCACTGAGCAATGGAGACTAATGTAATCCGTCTAATAAAGTTACGGAGCGGTGGATGTCGGAAAACTGCGGCAACCACCCTAGGTGGTTGCGTCACTAAATCAGGCCTCATTGTTAAAGTCGCAGCCTACTGGCCGCCTGCGGTGCAGTGTCAAATGCATTAACACAAGTTGAGCCATTGCTCAGTTGGGCAGTCACTAGTGGAGATTGTTTTTAGCACCTCCGGTACAGCTTTCTCTCTGTTAGAGTTATTTTTATGTTTATATAAGGAGGCTTCGCTGCCTTCTAATTCCATCGAGGACCTCTTAGGGGTCATCTTGATAATATCTTCTCCTTCAGCCATATATGCTTCAGTGTGTGATGCCAGGGTCTCATACTTATGTGTAGATGGACATTGTAAAGGGCAGCGAATCTGTTGCTGATGTTGTGCTGAGTTGGTCATCGATGACGCTATATCTAGTAATACAGATCCCCGGATCTGATATAGGGGCCCCGGCCCGGAGTCGGTCCCGGCAAGTTTCTCGCTACCTGGGTAGCGATGATGGAGCCGCCAAACCTCTTAATTTGACAGGCGTTCCGCACGGCTGTCGGTTTGGGCGATCTGGCGATCTAAGATTCCCGAATCTCATGCTAGATATCATTGACTTTTGGACCATCGTTGAGGTAAATTCGAGCTTCTTTTAATTGAAGCCCACTTATTCGTTTCAGAGGCCTTTTGCTGGTTATATTACCAGCAGTCTATCGCGCAATCCGCTCTTCAGTAGAAACTTTACACACATATAAATAACCCAACACAATTGCCGAACGACCTGCTCGTTAGCGAGGAGCAGTCGTGTTAAGATCCGTAAACTCGCCGCCGTAATTCTCGATGCCCTGCATCTTGACCTCGGTTATGAATGCGCTCACCCGCTCCGCGATGAGGTTCACGTCAAAGCCGAAGTACCGGTACGCCGCGGCGCCGGGGAGTGAGTGCCCGAAGGAGCTCATCGAGTAGCCCGCATCAGCGTACCGCTCCCAACCGTTGGCCGCATAGGCCTCGACGACAACCCGCGGCGCCCGCGAGCGTGGCCGCAGCACCGCCGCCTTGTACTCTCGCGGCTGCCGCTCCAAGAGCCGCTGGCAGGGGAAGCTGACGACACGCGCCCGGAGGTGGTGCTTGGTCCGGAGAACCTCCCGCGCCCCCATGGCGAAGGCCATCTCGGAGCCCACGCCGATCAGCGTCACGTCGGCGTCCTCCTCCTCGATGAAGACGTACGCGCCCTTCTGCACCCCGTCCCGTGAAGAGTGTTGCGGGTACTGCGTTAAGTTCTGCCGCGACAGCGAGATGATGCTCGGCGTGCCGGCCGCTGACAGCGCGGCGATGAAGGCTCCAGCCGTCTCCTCGCTATCGCACGGCCGGATGTAGAGCAGGTTAGGCATGGCGCGGTACAGCGCCGCCAGCTCGACTGGCTGGTGGGTGGGGCCGTCCTCGCCCGTCCCGATGCTGTCGTGGGTGGCGATGTGAATGGCTTGCAGGTGCTGTAAAGCGCCCATTCGGACGCCGGGGGCAGCATACTGAGAACGAAACTGTTTAGCGCGATACCATGGTGTTTCCTTCTCTTTAGAGAACTGGCGTTGCAACTACTTACGAGATAAAACATGAAGAACGAGGAGGTTATGGGCAGAATGGTGCCCCTGTTGAAGGCGGCGAGACCGTTAGATATGGACACCATAGCATGTTCCCTTATACCCCAGTGGATGTACCGACCGGTATAGTCTCCGGAAATGCCACATGCAGGGCGGAGATCAGGCTAGATTATCAGATAAACGTGAGTGTTCAGTCAAGGACTAGATATAGTGTGAGAGGGCAATACGAGACACCTACGTGTTGGAAGTCCACCTTGCCCTTCCAGATCATGTTGACTGAGGGGGAAAGATCCGCCGTGCCCACCATGATGTTGCTCAGCTTGGTGGCGAGAGGGTTACAGATGAGCCCGGCCGACTTCCGGGACGCCATCGGCTCCGTCGGCAAGTCCTCCTTGGGAGGGATGAGCTTGGTCCAGTCGGCGACCATCTCGCCGCGGAGGCGGCGGCCGAACTCGTTCGCCAGGTCTGGGTACTCGTTGTGATACTCCTCGACCAAATCGTACCACTCGCGCTCGTACCGCTGGCCGCGATTCCGCACCTCGCGGAAGAAGCTGTACACATCGTCCGAGACAACAAAGGACTCGTCCGGATCCATTCCCGAGGCGCGCTTGAGGTTGGTGACATCCTCAGGGCCCAGGGCGGTGCCGTGGGCCTTGGCATCACCTGCGACCCTGCTACCCACGCCGATAGTGGTTCGAATGTTGATGAAGACGGGCCGGTCTGTCTCGGCCCGGGCCTCGACCAGCGCTGCGACGATGGCCTGGACGTCATGGTTTCCGTCGGCTACGGTGAGCACCTTCCAGCCGCTGGCGCGCATCTTGGCGTTCACATCCTCTGTGTTCGCTAAGTCAACCGACCCGTCACAGGTGACCTGGTTGTTATCGTAGAGGACGATGAGGTTGCTTAGGCGCCAGTGGCCGGCCAGGGAGATTGCCTCAAGCCCGACGCCCTCCTGTAGGCAGGCGTCCCCAATTACGCACCACGTCTTGTTGTCAACCAGCGGAAAGCCTGGTTTGTTGTAGGTGGCTGCCAGGTGCTTGGTAGCTATGGCGAGACCCACGGCGTTAGCGATGCCCTGGCCTAGCGGCCCTGTGGTAACCTCGATGCCCTCGTGCTCAATCTCGGGATGCCCCGGGCAGATAGAGTCGGTCCGGTCGGAGTGATACGAGCGCAGTTGCTCCATTGTCATGTTCTTGTAGCCCACTAAATGCATAAGAGTGTACTGAAACAAGCATGCATGGCCTGAGAGAAAGGGTAGAATCTTAGTCGAGAGAACACGAATGAAACTCGAATCGCTCGCAAGGTGAGTGTCAGCTTACCGTTGGATAACACGAATCTATCGCGGTTGAAATAGTTTGGGTTCTCTGGAGAGTAGCGCATCACATACTTCCACAGCGCGACACCCATAGCCGCCATGCCCATCGCACTCCTATCCATGTGGAACGATGCCCCCGTTAGCCTGATCTCCATATATTCTCCCGGTGGACAATCCATAAGAAATCTCAAACTTGATGCCAGCTTGTAAAAGTGTCACAGCGCGACAGCGAAACTGACTGAACTTACCCCGGGTGGCCACCTTCGAACTGTTCGCAGAGATCGGCGATCAGACACCGAAAGGTGCGAAGGACACGGCTCATTTTCTCGTCGTCCTGCAACTCCACAGCGGCAGCTTCGATGTTGCCATAGTCCTTCTTTAGGTTGCCGTGGGCGGACAGCTTGAGGGGGAGGCCGCATGCGGCGTCGCGAGTCGTTGTTACTGCGGATGGTGCCATTGTTAGAAGTGGAGAATCCCACAGGTCAGACCAAATTGATTAAAATATTTGAATATTCGGTTATTTCGATCAGATAACTTGCTGCCTCCTCTCGGGTACGTCAACTTGTCTGTGTTCCCTCCGGCTACCCCTATATACCCCGTCGCGCGCACCGCACTCCCCTGCCCGGCTCTAGGTATCAGCTTGTCGCTTGGCCATCGAGTTCCTGTGGGCTACTCGCCGCAGCGCTTCCAACTTCCCCATCCGGTCGTTCGGCAAGGCGGGGAGCCCGGTGGGGTCACGAGGTCGGCTTAGGGTAACCGCCTCAAGTAGTAACTAGATCTGCCAGCCGATGCTAACCCAAATCGGGGCGCCAAAGACAGAGAGTGACTGGGGGGCTCTGCAATGAGCTAGCGCTTAACACTTCCCACTCCTGAAGTGCTTTGCGCTTTCACTGGCAGTTTTGGTCTTCTAGTAACCCTCGTCAAGTGTACGAGAATACCTCAATTGCCTTCTCCAGCCAATTCTCCAGATTTAGGTACGTTGAATTGGGGAAGGCAAGATGATCCCTACCGTATTTTGGGCTTGTCTGCCCATCTTCGTTCTCCTTTTATAGCTATAGGCTTCGTAGCCGACGAGTACTCGAACCGTTATTCCGGTTCTCCCGAGCCTTTTTTATGCTGCTAGTTCCATTCCACAATCTTACCCTGGCCACGACAATTTCCGCTTCTATCCTGCACGGAATACGCGAAAGACTATTCTGCTGTCTCTACACAAACACGCAAGCCACCTACGCAGCCTAATCCCTAGGACCCAAGCCCCAGCATGAGTCCGGCTGCCGTCATTGTCAGCGACCTGTCGCTGCCTTCGCACATCCCGGAGTACGGGCAGACGCCCGCCGGCGCCTCCCACAGTGCCCTGTTCTCTCTCGAGAACAAGTTGGTGGCTATCACGGGCGGCGGTCGCGGTCTGGGCATCACGCTCGCGGCGGCGGTCCTTGAAGCGGGCGGGCACGCCGCGTGCCTTGACATCCTCGAGGCACCCGCGGCCGAGGAGTGGGGGGCGCTCGCCAAGATGGCGCGGCAGTCCGGGCTGACCATCTCGTACCGGCAGTGCGACATCACCGACGAGGAGGCGCTGGAGCGCGCCATGGACGACATCGCCGCCAGTGCTGGGCCGGGAGGGGCCCAGTTCTACGGCGCCGTCGCCTGCGCGGGCGTCCAGCAGAAGGTCCCCGCCATCGGCTACCCCAAGGCGGACTTTGAGCGCATCCAACGCGTCAACGTCACCGGCACCTTCTTGACCGCCAAGCACGCCGCCAGAATCCTTATCAAGAACGAAATCCGGGGCAGTATCGTCTTGATCGCCTCCATGTCAGGTCAGATCGCCAACCGCGTGAGTTTCCTTCCTTACCATGCTTTCGAGTGCCGCAAGTTCTTTCTTGCTGTCCTCATTTCCCCATATCTTTTCCTGACGCTAACACCATATATTCTTCTACAGGGCCTCACTTGCACCGCATATAATACGAGCAAGGCCGCCGTGCAGCAGATGTGCCGGTCCCTGGCCCAAGAGTGGGGCCAGTACGGCATCCGAATCAACACCCTCTCCCCCGGCTATATCAGGACAGCCATGACGGACGAGCTGCTGGCAACTGCGCCTGAGCTCGAGAGAATATGGATGGCTGGCGCGCTGCTTGGCAGGCTTGGCGCTCCAGAGGACTTCAAGGCGCCCGCCGTGTTCCTGCTGTCTTCGGGGAGCTCCTTCATGACCGGAGCCGATTTGAGGGTGGACGGCGGCCATTGCGCGTCCGCATAATGGAACAAGGTGGAGAGGAACGTAATTATTGGGCCTTTTGATATTCGTTCATGACATTTGCTTTTTTCCCAAATTCCGTACGTCTTGGATGCTCATTATTTTAGTAGATGGTCTGTGGTGTAGATACGTTGTTATTCGTCCAGTTCGCCCCAGTGAGACTTCAAGTCTTCCGCACGCCAGTTGGCGCCCCAGCCCGTCTCCTTCTCAATCATTTCGTAGATCTCCAAGATTGCTCGGTGTTCGGCGGGATGTGACATGAGCTTCCCGGCAATCCATAGCGGCTGCACGCAGTTAGTCCAGCATCCGTGGTGAGTGTTCGATATGGAAATAGCGCAGATCCTCCGAGCATGCCACAAAATGGATCGGGGCTTGGATTGCAGGACAGCACCGCGAGGCCTCCGCTGCAGCATCAGCAGAGCTGCCGTGTGATACAGTTGGTTCCCGGAAATGGCTGCCGGGTTGGAAAATAAAAGAACTGGGAAGGGCCGCGCGTAGTCACCATCGGGGGCGTTCAGGCTCAATATGGACTTCATCTCAGTCGGTCGGTTGGCGTACCAATCCTCGATATTTGTAAAAAGCTCGCTCCACCGCCGATTGAATTCGGCGTCGGATCCCGTAGCAACGAAAAGGTCCAGAACTTCGGCGCAGAGGAAAACGGCATAGTTTGCGTAAAAGTCAAAGCCGGGGATCTTGCGAAATAGCTGGACGCTGTCCTCCAGGGATGACTTGGGCGACCAGCTCCCGATGGGGATGAGGGTCCTTTCCGAAGAGATAAGGCCGCCGCATACATCTAATCCCGCAATTAGTTCCAAAACTTGGATAGTCGTACACGCCCTAGGAATTGCTTAGGCGTTGGGAGACTGAACCCATCCGTGAAAAGCACCAAAAGAGGGCTTGTTCCAGGCCACCAGAGAATCCGTTGATGGCTATAGATTGAATTAAACTGGCGCACCCATCAAGATGCCGCCGCCACATCTGGGGAGAGCCTTCAGGTAGCAATTAGCCAAAAGCTAGATTTCGGCGGCATAGCGGTTCTCGCTTACAGCTCATCATCTCCAAGACGCAAAGTACTACGCAGGACGCGACCACTGCGGTGCCCCTGGTATGCAACTGTGGTATGAGCTGATGAATGGCTTCCTGGTACAAGGCCAGGCTGGCCGAGGAGGACCGCCCGGGAGTTTTCCGCTCCAGCTGCCGAGCGGAGAGAGCCAGCATGGAGTATCGTAGGTGATTGTGGTCTTTGGCCAGGGGCGGCAAAACGCGCCTGAAGTGACATTCGTTGTCAAACTTATCAAGCTGTCACGGCGTTAAAAAAGGGCAACAGCACTAGGTAATGGTGCAAAAGGGCAAGGGGGTTGTGACTGCGTGCGTACCCACGGCGCAATCTCGTCTACCCAGTTCTTCCACAGTTCGTACTCTTCGCGCTGAGACAATTCAGTAAAAGCCGGGGTCGGAACCTGCGATGGAATCGGCTCAATGTGCGTCGTAAACGAAGGATCGTAGCTCGGCTGCGTCTGGCTTGTTAACGGGCCGTCCTCGACTACAGACAGCGGTAGCTCGGGTGTTGCGCCCCTGCTGGGATACGTGGAGCGAGCCGTGTCGAAGACATGGTTCCTCAGCGTGGAGTGAAGCTCTAGATAGACGGATCCGGGTATGAAGATGCCATCGTCGTGCAAAAACTGCTCCGGAGACAGGTCGGGGGCTGCCGGGGGAGTCGCGTCGACGATGCCGGGTTGAGCCTGCGGGGTATTTGCATGGACAGTGGTGGGCATGGCTGGCGGCGTGCAGCCCATATCCAGGAGATGCGCAGCCGCCGACAAGGCGGCGTGAGGGACAGCGGGAGAGTGATAGATTGCTCCCGGCTGATCATGCCTCCTGCACGGCGCAAACACGCGTGCGTCGTTGGGTGCCCTGTTGAGGGGGTTGGCCGTATGAACCTCGTTCCAATAGTCCCGAATCAGCTCATGGGTGACATCGTAAAACTGGTTGGTTAGTATTAGAACCAGGTGCGGCTAATTGTTAAATGCTTACCTCGATATTCGAACCTCGATTGAGAGCGGCATCTTGTTGCATGGACGGATGGGACTCGGGTATGGTCTGGTTGTTCTCGGAGCGGAACGAGAGCCTGATGCCCCATTTGCAAGTATCGCCTCTGCGGGAGCAGTTGTCGCAGACTGGTCGTCGCTCATTGCCTGTGGTCCCCAACTTGTAAGTACGGGAGGACTCCCGCCATTTGACACTCGGCATTTCAGTGTGCACAACTGACGAGAAAGAAGCCTGAAGAAGGGGGAGGGGCGAAGGGCTGACGAATTTGCTAACATTTTTTCCGCTTCTGCCGGCAGTTCCAACACCCCGTCCGAGTGCGACCTCGCTTTCTTCCACCGGTAACACGAGGAGGCTCACGACCCTCTCCACCATGGTTTGCTTCTCGCGGTGGACACGGTGAATCGGCCGCATTGGCCATGTCAACCACGCAAAGGGCGGCGCAATGGAGAGACGTGCTTGTTGACCCGTGGGTACCCTACTTTGTGGAGTGAGGTTCGAAGTTTGACTTGTCCCCATCGTGGACCGCGGGATGCGTTGACCAAGTTACAGGCTTCCGCCAAACCGGGCGTTTTGTCCCGAGGGCAATTGGTTTAGGCCCAAGAGCCCTGCGGCCGCCACATCTGGGGGGGACTTTGAGCTTAACTTCTAGCATCCTGGGCCTGCAATCCCCACACTTTCCAGGTTCCCGGTATAAGATACGGCCCGTAGCAGAGTACCTTGCCCCCTAAGATCCCCTCCACCCCACCGTACAGTACTCGCCACGGCCCAGGCATGCTCCCCGCTAGCGATTTCTGGAACAGCCTTTTACATTGGTTTCCTCCCTAACTCGCGGCGCTAGGTACTATCCCAAAACTGTCATCTAGACATGTTCGTTTGCTCAATACCGCTCGAATCCCATGCATGTCGACCATATCGGTCCTCTATTTAGGGACTCGGAGCTTGGCAGGCAAGTAACTAACCTCGGACCCTACCTGATAAATAGAGCTAGCAAGGAATACGGATTTCTGCTAAAAAGGGCGATATAAAATGTTATATAAAAATTAACAAAAATAAGAGTAATAAAGAAAGGGTTAAATTTAAAAAACGGTTAAATATAGTAATTATAATAGTATAACGTATTATATAAACGAATTTTTTATATAACTAAGTTATATCTTTTTTAGCATTTTAATTAACGTCCCGGATAAGCTTACGGGATAAATAAGCTTACGAGATAGTTTTTAGCATTTCGCGATAATAAACTTAATTTAATTAATTATAATATATTAAATCAATTCTAATTAATCGGATTTTTTATTGCCAGACGTTTCTATACCTTTTTTACAAATGCGTGCATTATATCCGGGCTTTCCGCAGATACCATATTTCTGTTCCTTTGTTTGAATTTTTTTACGACGATTACCTTTAGCCTTTTTTAATTGCAATTGCTTATTATTACCTTTTTTTTTAGCTATAAAAGCCTTTGCCTTTTTTATAGTAAGTGTTTTTCCTTTTTAAAAACGTACGTTTTTGGTTTTGTAACGTTTACTTAAGATATGGTTTGTTTCGTACAATTAGGTAATTTTTTTTCGAAAAAGAGCAACTTTATACAAAAGTAACAAGTTACTTTTTGCCAAAAGACTTGCCGATTTAACGATTCTTGTCGGCGAGCTACCCTAATGATTTTTAATCCTTTTTTACAAGTAACGTTCTTATTTTATTATTTTTTTAATATTTTTAAGGGTTTTCGTAAACGGGGAACGAATAAAACCGGCGAAGGTTAATAAAAAGATAATCGGCGTAAGTATAATTGGAAAAATTTCGAATTCGGAAAAAACGATATTAAAATCGAATAAAACGAGACCAGCTTTCGCGAATCCGGATTTAATATTGTCGGTTATTATGGCAGTTTTAAACGCGTTGCGAAAACCGGCGATGAAATCTTTTTTAACAATATAGGTAACGTAATATTATATAAAACCCTTAATATATAACGAATAAACGCGTTTTAATACGGAAAAATAAGATACGTCGAAAGGTTAAAACCGATAAAAAAAATAGGCAGGTATATAAAATGTAATAATATCGTTAGCTTTGCAGTAATTTTCGAATTTAATCGAATAGTAATTTTTGTAATTATTAAAAATAAGGAAATATTTCGAATTTTTAATACGTATTTAAATATATTTATCGAAATATTTAATTTATTTTAAATTTAGTTTATTTATTATCTAACCGTTTTCGCTTATAGTAATTTTCTAGTTAGGTAAAAGTGGGTTATCGGCGAACCAGCGAAGAAAGTAGTTTTTCTCGGTAAGAATAATAAATAAAGGCAGGGTTTAACCTTAAAAGTTAACAGCTTGTATTATTATAAATTATTCCCAATTTTTTTATTAGGCTTGTTTAGGTTTTTTACGTTTTTTAGTATTAATAATAACTATGCCGGCTATTATAAAAAACCTTATTAAAAATTTTGTTTCGTTAAAATTATAAATATCCTTTTTTACGATACCGTATTTTACGATTATAACCCGAATAAACTTAAATTATTTACGAAATACCTTTAGATTTTCGTATAAAACCCTTTAATAATTTATTTTTTAATTAAAACGCGATTCGAATTTTCATTATTTTTTAATAAAATTAAATACTTATTTAACCCCGAAGTATTCCGTAACGCGTTACGTAAATAACAAATTTACCATATTTTTAATATACTAATACCGAACAAAAAACGTTCGCGTATTTAAGTTAAGAATTCGGTCGATAATCGATTATTTTTCGGTCGGCGTTAATTTTCGCGAATTGAAAATAATATCGGTTTTGGAAAATTTATGAATATATCGTATATGCAAAATAAAATAAGTAACTTTATAAATAAAACTAAATATGGTATAACTAAATATCGGGTCTCGTTTTTTAACTTAGACGGCTAAGTTTATTTTTGCTTTTTTTATAAGCCGTTCTATATTATTAATGTTAAAAAATGGTTAATTAAAGTTGGGTAACTAAAATATGTTAAAAACCATCCCGTAAGCTTGTTTATCCCGTAAGCTTATCCGGGACGTTACTTAATTTTAATCGTTTATTAATTAATATTATTAATAAAAACGGCTTATAAAGAGCAATAAATAAATATAATTATTTTGGTTAAAAAACATTTTAAAATTTAATAATAAACATTTTTAGATAATATATAATATTACGGAATTTACTTTAAAAAACTGATATAATAATTTAAGTTTTTACGCCGATAGTATTTCCGATTTATAAAAATTAATTATTAAAAAATACTATATTAAAAATTAAAATATATTACGTAAATGATTTAAATAAACGTAATAAAAAATAAAAGTAAATTAAAAGAATATAAATTATTAATTTTTAAAGTTAAGCTTTATTTCTATTTATTATTAGTATAGAAAACTTTTTTCTATAGTTTGTTACTAATTTACTTTAATTCTATTAGAAAATAATTATGATTTTTATTAAATATATTACAATACATATTAAATATTCGAAAAGTTTATTATATTTAATACTTTTAAAAATAATCGTTATTTAAATTTAAATAATACTTAAAAATTAATATTTTATTATATTTTATATATTTACTTTATATATTATATAATAAGTCGTTTATATATCTAAATCGTTTATTTGTTAAGGTTTTATAAGAATAAAGGTAAAATAATTATTATAGTATAATATATTAATTTAAAATAAGTAAATAGGTTATAATTAAACGTTTTTATATTTTCGTTATAAATTTATATATTATTGACGAATTTATAATATATGTTATATTTTTATTTCATTATTTACATCTTTTTATATAAAGTAACTACTATTTTAATATCTAGCTATATATATAGGGGATTATAGAGCGCAATTAGAAAACAGCTCCGAAAAAATCGTACCCCTTAGCGGGCAGGATAATAAAACGTAATACGGGTTTCATAATACGGTAATAAGTAAATAGTTACGCATCCGATGGATTTAATTCGTTCTTAAAGCTTTTAACTATTTTAATTAACGCCGATTCGGTAACGGAACCGAAACTTTAATTAGTTTAATTTTTTTAATCCGGCGTTATTTAAAAAAAATAACCTAAGTTAAATTCGAATTAATTATTATGTAAAATAAGTTATAATAAGGTATTTAAGCTTATTATAATTAAAGAAAAGTACCTAGATTTGTAATTATTAAGCTATTAAATATTAAATCTTTAATAATAATGATATTTAATATTAATTATTCTTTTTAATTATTAATACTTATATATCGGTTATAATAAATAGTTTGTATTATAAAAAATATAGTCCGTTTTATAAAGATAACAGTTTGTATTTTTTAAAAATAGAAATTTAATATAAAAGGAAAATAAAATTTATAAACATAAAAAAAGAGTTAGAATAAATATAATTAAAATCAAATAAAATAAACTACTTTTAAATAAAGTTAAATTTAATATTATTATTTAATATAATATTGTAATAAATCTTTTTTAATAATTTAAATACTATAACCCTGTATAAAACTTTCGATATATAACGAATAAACGAGTTAAATAACGGAAAAATAAAATATAATAAAAAGGTAAAATTATTAATACAAAATAATCATCTTTATTTTACTATATTAATCGATATATTTAATTTATTCTTCGGTTTAAATGACCGTTAATTTTATTATTATTTAATAAAATTACAGCTTTAATTAATTTAATATATATGATAACGTATTAAGCAACTTAAAACCTTATTTAATACTATATTTTTAGTTAATTAATGCTAGTTTTTTTAAATTAAGAATAATATCGGCTTAGAAAGATACACCGTTATATCGGTTTTTTAAAATAAATTTAAAACGTTCTTTATATAAAGACGTTTATAACTAAGTTTTAAGTTCTCTTTGAACTTAAATAATTAAATTTATTTTTATTCTTATACGCCGTTTTATATTATTAATAGTAACAGGTAAATAATAAAAGTTACGGGAATTAGAAAACTATAAAAACGAGGGAGATACTTACTTAATACTCTTTTTTTATTATATTTGATTAAATTCTAAATATATTTTATTCTTTCGTATTAAAACGTAGTTATTTTTAATATATAGAAAATGTATTATAAAGTTACGATATTTCTATTAATAAAAAATATTTTATTTTTATCTTTTATATCGTATATATATTTATTATAATATCTAATAATCTTAAAAACGAATTTATATAATTAAATTAATTTTATTCCATTATTAAAAAAGATTTTCCGTAGTAAAATATTTTTACCTTATATTTATATTTATTTACCTTATATTTACTTTATTAATTCCGTTTCTTTTTTAAATATAACCTTTTTTAAAAACGTTATTAAAGTAATTAAATCATAACAATATTTATTAAAAATAATTATTAATTAACTTTTTAAAAAAACCGTGCTTGTAAAGAAAATATATAAGGTTATTAAGTTTAAGCTGTATTATTTAGACTAAATAAAAAATAAAAAATAATTATATTAATAATTAATACGATAAATATTTTATTTAATATTTTCGAATATAATACTTATTAATAATTTTTACGGTAATAATAAATTAGATATTTCGATTTCGAAACACTTTATTCCGAAACCGATTATTACGTAATCTTTCTAAATTTTAACTTTAATAAACTTTATACCTTTTAATTAGGTTTATAAGGGGAATTTCTTAGAATGTAGATTATAACTTAGGAAATATTAAGCTTTTTGCGGTAAACCTTAAGTCCGTATAAGATAGCTTTGCGACTTTTTGCTAGTTTTACGATTAAAAGTATTAGATGTTAGCTAGGTAAAAGGGCTAGAAATTCCTGATTAGCTACTTTTAATTTCGATATATTTTACGATATCTTTTCGAATCCTTATCAATTAAAATAATTAAAATATGCCGGATAATTTTTATTATAAAATACCGGTATTTTATAATTGTAAAACCTTCACGAAAAACGTTTTTTTTTTAAGGTTTTTAAGTTTTATCAAATTTTAAAACGAATAAAAAATATTAATACTTCCGTCGATTTAACTAATTTTTTTAAAAAAAAATCGGATTTTAATTTTAATTTTCGGATACGATTTAATTTATATAAATAAAAATAATTAAAAATTAAACGACTTTATAATGGAAAATATCGACCGTATAAAGGAACTATTAAGAAAACTGGATATAAACGGTAAAAGGTTTAAAAATTTCGAAATTTAATTTTTAGTTCGATATAAAAAGGATTACGAATAATAATTTATCCGGCTGTTCCGGATTACGAAAACCGTTTAAAATTTGATTAAAAATAGGTACTGTCGATTCGAATTAAAGTGTCGCGCCCTATAAGTTAGCTTGGTAATACACATCTTTTTTTGCGATATATTCGCTTAATAACTTGTTAACGTATATATTAATATCTTAACGTATAAAGGAGGTACGATAATGCAAGTAAGGTTAAAATATAAGGCTCGACGAAAACATTATTTTGATATATTATATATATATATAAATATAAGGCGCGTAAAGTTATTGATAAAAAACCTTTTAAGCAGATAAGAACGGTAATCGTTGTAAAAGTTGCCAAACATTGCCAAGATAACTTCGACGTCGTGTAAATTTTACATTAAAATACACTATCGAATATATCGAGTTTCTAAGCCGTATATCTTAACGCGTATAAAGGCTACTAAACTGTGGTTAGGACGACGATATAGCCCTCGTCGAAAGCTACATTTTGATACTATATACGGCTTGGTAACTGTTAAATACGTTTTGATATACCTAAATATATATATGCAACCATTAATATAATTTAATAAAAAGATAAATTTAAACGTTAATATGGCAGTTACAAAGCTGTATATGGTATCAAAATGTAACTCACGACGAGGGCTATATCGTCGTCCTAACTGCAGTTTGGTGGCCTTTATACGCGTTAAGATATACGGCTTGGAAGCTCGATATATTCGACGGTTTGTTTTGATGCAAAATTTGCACGATTTCGAAGTTATCTTGCCAACGTTTGGTAATTTTTGCAGCCCGTTACAGCTGTTCCAACCTATCGCCAGTCCTTGCCAGCTTATTGCCATTTCGACTATTTTTCTCACCCCTTTTTTGACGTTTTTATCAATAACTTAATGCGTATAAGGGCTATTAATATGCAGTTAACTCGACGATATAGCCCTCGTCGAGGGGACCATTTTGATATATAATATGAATTTATAGCTATAATATATATGTAAATATTAATATATAACTTAATATATTATTAAGCGAATGCATTTAAAAAAAGGGGTGTGTTGCCAAGCCAACTTATGGGGCGCGACACTTCAATTCGAATCGACAGTATCGACAAGGGCATAATAAGGCAATTTAAAAAAAGGTTAAGGTTTAATAAAACCTAGCAACTAATAATATAATCTATTTATTCGTTTAATTTAGTTCTACGGTTACGTTTTTTTTAAGGAGATTTAAAGAAAATTTCAACTTTAATAATTTTTAAAATAATAATATTAAATAAACATACTTAATAGTAATAAAAAGTAATTATTATAAAAAGGTGTAAATAAAAACTAAGAATATAAAATTTACGATAAGTTCGAATATAATACAAGTATTTATAAAAAAGTTATAAAGAATATTTAATAATAAAAGATACGCTTAATTTAAAATAATATATTATACTATAGTTATTTAATTTAAATTCGTTATCGCGGAATATTAAAATAAACATAACTTACTTATATAAACAACTTATATAATACGTTACGATTCTTTTTAAATGTATATTTTTATATATAATTATATCGTTTTTATAACTTTTCTTATTATATTTAACTATTATTTCTCGTTATTTTACTTTTTTTAAAATTCTTTAAATTTTTTTTAATAATATACGAAATCGTTTTTCGTTTACTATATTTTAAATTTATCATTCTTTTAATTTATTTTATATTTATTATAATTATGATTTATATTAATATTTACGTTAGTAGCTTTCTATAAATAAGCTTATATTTATTAAATTTATTTTATATATAATTTGGTTTAATAAATACCTTTTATATAAAAGTTTTTTTTAATTTCTTCGTTTCTGTTAATTTTTATTTATATTATTAACTTTCTTTTCTGCTAATATATTCTTTAAACGGCTCGATATATAACGCTACTTTAAAATTTCAATTGTTAATATTTTCCTTATAACTTTTTTATTATTCTGTATTAATTTTTTATATTTAATAACCGTATTACTTTTAATCCTTTAATTTAATTTCATATAATAGGTTATTCTTTTCTTTTAATATTTAACTTCTCTTAAAGGATTAATTGTATTTTATTATATTATACTATTTAAATATCGGTATTATTATTTAAGTTTTTAATTCTTCGTTTTTTATTTTATATAGATTATGTTATATCCGTTATTAATTATTAATATAAGATTTAATTTTATATATAATATAAATATTCTCCTTAGAGGAGACGTAACTGTGGAACAAAATTAAACAAATAAATAGATTGTGGTATTGGTTGTTAAGTTTTATTAAGCCCTAACCTTTTTACAGATTGCCCTGTTATATAAGCCCTTATCGACGACTATTCTTAACCGAATTTTGGACGGTTTTCGTAATCCGGAATAGCCGGACAATTTATCGTTCGTAATTCTCCTTATATCGAACCAAAAGTTAAATTTCGAAATTTTTAAACCTTTTACCGTTTATATTTAATTTTCCTAGTAATTTCTTTATACGGTCGATATTTTCTACTATAAAATTATTTAATTTTTAATTATTTTTGTTTATATAAATTAAATCGTATCCGAAAATTAAAAGCAGAATCCGATCTTTTTGAAAAAAATCGGTTAAATTAACAGAAATATCGATATTTTTAATTCGTTTTAAAGTTTTATTAAACTTAGGAATTTTAAAAAAAACGTTTTCCGTAAAGACTTTATAATTACGGAATACCGGTATTTTATAATGGGAATTACCCAGTATATTTTAACTGTTTTGATTAATAGGAATTCGAAAAGTTATAAAATCGATTAAGGTTAAAAATAACTGGTTTGGAATTCCTAGCTCTTTTTCCTAGCTAATATTTAATATTTTTAGTTACAGAATTAATAAAGGGTTGTAAAGTAGCTATTTTATACGGACTTAAGGTTTACCGCGAAAAGCTTAATATCTCCTAAGTTATTATTTATAAGGCATTTTATACAAGGCTTATTAAATCGAAAAGTTAAAAGGTATAAGGTTTATTAAGGTCGAAATTTATCGGTATTACGCAATAATCGGTTTCGGGATAAGGCTTTTCGTAACCAAAACGTACAATTTATTATTACCGTAAAAACTATTAATAATTACCGTATTCGAAAATATTAAATAAAGTATTTATTATATTAATTATTAATATAATTATTTTATATCTTTAACTTAGCCTGGATAATACGGCTTAAACCTAACAACCTTATATATAATATAAATATACTTAATTAATATATTATTATTATTATTATTATTATCCCTTTAATAATATTAATTTCTTTTATATTAAATATTTACTTAAATAATATCTTAATCTTTTAATATAATTATACTACTTTTAATAGTAAGTTATAATTATTTAATATTTAAATTATATAAACTTTCTATAATATTTTTATTTTTCTTTTATAATTTTTAATTTCAGTTAATTCTTATAAATATTTCGACAATAATGTCTTTTTTAATATAGCGCTTAATTTAACTATTTATATATTATTAATTTATACTTTTTAATAAATTATATTAAATAAAGTATTCTTATTATTATTTTCTTCATTTTTATTAATAAATTTCTTATAAAAATATTTTTATTTTTAATAGTAATTTAATTTCGACTTAAATTAAGTAAAGATATTATTAAATTAAAATAACTTAATTAACTAAATTAAATTTACGTATAACGTACCACATTACCTCGCGAGCCAAACCACCTTACAAGTCGCTTTTCGGCATCTCATAACAAAAAATTCAAATTAATCAACCATAACATATCAAAATGACATAAATTAATCGGATTTTTTTTCGCTAGATGTCTTTACAGCTTTATCACAAATACGCACATTATATCCGGATTTACCGCAAATGCTATATTTCCGTTTTTTCGTTACAACCTTTTTGCGATAATTACCTTTAGTTATTATAAGCTGTATTTTTCTATTATCCCTTTCCTTTTCGGCCAAAAAAGCTTATCCCTCTTATATAGTAAATGTCCTTTTTTCTTAGAAACGTTTATTTTTGGTTTTTTAACGTTTACTTAAAATATGGTTCGTTTCGCACAATTAGATAACTTTTTTTCGAAAAAAAGTAATTTCGTACAAAAATAACAAGTTACTTTTTGTTAAAAAATTCGCCGATTTAACGATTCTTGTCGGCGAGCTACCCTAGTAATTTCTAATTTTTTTTTGTAAATAACGTCCTTATTTTGTTGCTTTTTTAATATTTTTAAGGGTTTTTACAGACAGGGAACGAATAAAACCGGCGGAGGTTAACGGGAAGACGGTTAGCGTAAACATAACTGGAAAAATTTCGAATTCGAAAAAAACGTAATTAGGATTAAATAAAACAAGGTTAACTTTTGCAAATCCGGATTTAATATTATCGGACGTTATAACAGCTTTAAACGTATCGTAAAAGCCGGCAAGGAAATTTTTTTTAGCAATGTAAATATAATAACGTCGTATTAAGTTTTCGATATATAACAAATAAATACGTTTTAAAATAAAAAAACAAAATACGTTAAAAAGTTAAAACTTATGCAAAAAATACGCAAGTATGTAAAGTATAATAATATCGTAATTAGCGTAATATTTTTCGAATTTTATCAAATAATGGTTTTTATAGCCGTTAAAAATAAAAAAACGTTTAAATCTTTTCGTACGCGTTTAAATATATTAATCGAAATATTAAACCTATTTTAAACTTAGTTCGTTCGTTATTTAACTATTATTATTTAATATAATTTTTTAATCGGTTATTAATAATAAGTTATTACGGAATTAAAATCCTAAATAATTTTTTCCTACTATAATAATAAATAACAATATAACTTAATTTTGGGAATTAATAATTTAAATAATTATAACCTATTTTTTATTCCTTTATTAAGTTTATTTAAGTTTTTTACGTTTTTCGGCATTAGTAATTACTATATCCGTTACTATAAAAAGCCTTATTAAAAATCCAGTCTCGTTAAAGTTGTAAATATCCTTTTTTGTAATATTATATTTTACAATAATAACCCGAATAAATTCGAATTATTTGCGAAATATTTCTGGATTTTCGTATAATACCCGTTAATAATCGATATTCCAATTTAAACGTATTTAAAATTTTTTTTACCGTTTAACAAATTTCGATACCTAATTAATTCCAATACGTACCGTAATACGCTGGGTTAATAATAAATTCGCCATATTTTTAATATATTAAAACCGGATAAAAAACGTTTACGTATTTAAATTAAAGATTCGTTCGGTAATAAATTTCTTTTTAATTGGCGGTAATTTTCGCAAATTAAATAAAATATCGGCTCGGACGCATTAACCGTAATATCGGGTTTTTAAAGTAAATTCGGGGATTTTATAAAGAAAATATAACTTTTTAAAATTAAGTTTCGGGTTTCGTTTTTTAACCTAAATAACCAAATTTATTTTAAATTTTTTTATAAAACGTTTTATATTATTAATATTAAATAATTACTAATAAGAATTAAATAGTAAATATGTTAATAAAAGCGGTTCGCAAGGTGGTTTAGCTTGTAAGGTAGTATAATACGTTATATTAAAACATATATTAAATATTATCTTTTTAGTTAAACCGGCCTATATATACTAATTACTTATATAACTAAGTTACTCGGTTTTAAATATTTTATTATAATAGAATTAAATAAAATATTATAATATTATAAATAGTTTAATAGCTTAATAGTTGCGAACCTAAGTGTTTTTTTTAATTACGACAAGCTTGGGCAATTTATTTCGGTTAATCTTAAGAAATAACTAGTTCGAATCTAGCTAAGGCTACTGTTTCCCTAAGTGGCGCCAGCTTAGAGGAGCTCAACCAATTAGGGCTTCGGCTCCGCCACCGTGTCGGCGACAATTAAGGGGTGGCTAAGGGCTTTTAGAACCGGCTATAATTAGGGGTTTTGGGAACTAATTAATTAATCGTCTACCTTATCGTTAATTAGTATATTAAACCCGTATTACCTTTTTCTGGCCTTTGTTAAAAAGGGTCGGTTTTTAAAGAGTGTTTTCTAGTTATATTTATGTAAAACCAGTTGTATATATACTTAGTAAATAGATCAGCTTCTTATATATATATATATATATATATATAGCTAAATACCCCGAATAGTACTTAATTTTATATAATATAATAAATTAAGTTAAAATAAAGATATTCTTTATTATTAAAGGATTTTATAATTTTCTTATAAATATACGTATTATATACGAGCTTGTTATAAACGTTATATTTTCGTTTTTTAAACCTTTTTGTAATAAATACATTTAATCTTTATTAATTACGATTATTTCCTATTTTTTATTTAGCTATAATAGCGTCTACTTTTTTTATAGTAAATATATCTTTTTTAAAGACGTATATTTTTAGGTTTCCGGCGTTAATTAAGGGTATAGGTTATTTTGCGAAAATAAATGTTTTTCAAAAAAAAAACAAAAAGATATTTCGTTTAAAAATAATAAATTATTTTTTATTAAAAAATTAACCTGTTTAACTAATCTTTTTAGTAAGTAACCTTAATAAATACTAATTTTCCTTTATATATAACCTATTTATTAAGTTATTTTAATAATATTTCTAGCAGTTATTATAAATAAGGAAATAACGAAATTAATAAAGGTAACTAGAATAAGGGTTAATATAAATATAATTAAATCTTTTAATGCGAAAAAAACGTAATTAAAATTAAATAAAATAAATCTCGTTTATATAGATTCGGCTTTAATAATATTACTCGATATAGCAGCTTTAAACGTATTATAAAAACCGTTAATAAAATCTTTCTTAATAATATAAATAACGTAACGTTATATAAAGCTTTCGATATCTGAAAAATACCTACGTTTTATTGCGAAAAAAGAAAATACATTAAAAGGCTAAAAATAATAAGAAAAATAAGAAAGTATATAAAATATAATAGTATTATTAAGTTTTTTATAATTTTAAGTTTAATTAAATAATAACTTACTTAACAGGTGAAAATAAAGAAACGTTTAGAATCTTCATACGCGTTTTAATATATATATATATAGAAATTTTGATTTATTTTAAGTTAAATTGATTTATTATTTAGCTGTTTTTAGTAATAAATATTAAAAACATATATTATTATAAATTATTTTTTATTCCTTTATAACGTTTAATTTCATCTTTTATAAGTTTTTTAATATTTGTAATTACGATAGCTATTAGTTGAAAAAACTTATTAAAAACCATTTTTATAATATAATATTTCGTTATTATAACTCTAATACGTTTAAGCTATTTTCGAAATACTAATAAGCTTTCGTATCTAATTTTTAATAATTTATTTTTCGATTTAAAAATATTTAAAACTTTTATTATTATTTAATATAGTTAAAGGCTTAATTAATTTTAATATATATCATAACCCGCTAAATAAATAATAAATTAGGTATATTTTTAATATATTAAGGCCGGATAAATAACCTTTACGTCTTTAAATTAATAACTCGTTCGATAACTAATTTTCCCCCAGCCGCCGTTAATTTTCGTAAATTAAAGGTACCATCGGCCCGCTAAACCCCATTATTATATCAGCTTTTTAAGGTAATTTCGAGACCGTTATATATTATATAAAATCGTTTATAATTAAGTTTCGGTGTTTTTTTTTACTTAAACGGCTAAGTTTATCTACTCTTATTTTGTAAGCCGTTTTATATTATTACTATTTAAAATGAACTATTTAAATTACTTATTTAAAGTATCTTAAAAACCGAGTAATTCGCATATATACTACGTTAGCATTAAAACTTTTATTTTTTGTTTTTAAATATTAATATAAAATATAGGCTTTTAAATTATAATTATAATTATTTTATTTAATTTAATTATTATTTAAACTTAACCATATTATTATATAAATTTTAATAATATTTAATAATTAAAATAAGTAATTAAAGATTTAATATAATCGTACGGGTTATAGTAATAAGTATACTAGAAAAATTTACACAACGTAATATTTTAATTATATTAAATTATATTAAATTATATTAATTATTTAATAATAATTAGAAGTTCTTTGTTAATAAACTCGTTAAACCTTTTAAATTCAATTTAACCGGCTCGCAATATTAATACCTTTGATTCTGGTATATTTATTACGTAACTTTAAATTACAGTTAGAAATTTTTAACTAGCAGGAGGTCTTAAACGTACCTTATATACAAAAGCGCTCTCTTTAATCGGAAGATATATATTTCGTTAATAGGTTATATTAAATTTATATCTAAAATAAATGTATTGGTAATTAATTTAAAATAAGAAAATAGTTAATATTCTTTTAGTTTATAAATAATTCTTTTATTTATATAATGCATATTATTACAAATTAATTAAACTACTAAGATAATATAAATTATATATTAGCTATAATGATTCATTTATTTTATTAATTGTAATACTAACGATAATATTAACGTTTTTCGTTATTTCTAACGAATTTAAGAAATAGAACGTGTTTAAAGTTAGAGGTTAAAATGAAATATCCGTTTTTAATATATATAAGCTTACATTTATTTTAATTAATTATTGCCGTAAATTGTTAAATTAATATAAGCCGATATAATCTTATAATCGAAAAAATAAATGCATTTATAAATACGTATTAATATCTTCTTTTTTTTAAGAATTTTTAAAAAAAATTAATTATAAAAATTAATTAACGAATATTTTCGAAAGAGTAACCGAAAATAAATAATATTATAATTAGAATTTTATTATACATATATATAAGGGTCGTAAATATAATTTTTGTCGGAAAAGTAATAATAGCTTTATAAAAAAGATTTTAGAATTAATATTATTTAAGTAATAATTTATGAGAATAATATATTAAACTGGTTAAATCCGATAAGATATACGATATTAGATTTTAAATAAATATTTATCGAGAATATTACGAAAAATTAAAATAAATTTCGAAATCGGTGATTAAATTAAATGCGTTAATTATAAAATAATAACAAAATAATTAAAAGAGAATTAAATAAGATTTTAAAAATTAATAATTTAAATATTATGTAAATTTCTTATATAAAAGTTTAACCATATATGTTCTAAATATTATAAATACCGAGATTAATAATAATATACTTAATTAGGAAAAAGCAACGGTTAATTTTCGAAATTTTAACATGTAAGATATTTATAATTTATATTAAAAATATTATCTCCTTAAAGAAGACGTAACCGTGGAACCAAATTAAACAAATAAATAAATTATATTATGGGTTGCTAGGTTTTAGTAAACCCTAACCTTTTCGCAAATTACCTAGTTATGCAAGCCCTTATCGATAATTATTTTTATCTAAATTTTAAATAGTTTTCGTAATCCGGAATAGACGGATAAATTATTGTGTGTAATTTCCTATTTATATCGATTTAAAAGTGGGATTTCGACGTCTTTAAACTCGTTATTATTATTTTCCAGTTTTATTAATAACTTCTATATAAACTGGATATTTTTTAATATAATTCTATATAAAAACCGATTATTTCTGCTATTTTAAATTATATTATATTCGAAAATTAAAAATAAAATTCGATTTTTTTTAGGAAAGTTATTATTATCGATAAAGGTATCGATATATTTTATTGGGCCGATTATTTTATTCAAGTCGGATAATATTATTAAAACCGTTTCCATCGAGATTCTGGAGGTACGGAATATTAGGACTTTATATTCGGATTTAGCGGGTATATTTTAATTATTTTATTTAATAGGGATTCGAAAAAGTACCGTAAAATCGATTAAGCTTAAAGGTAGTTAATTTAAAGTTCTTACCCCTTAACTCTAACTAATATTTAACATTTTTAAATGTAAGATTAATATAGAGTTGTAAAGCTATCCTATACGGACTTAAGGTTTACCGCAAGAAACTTAATATTTGCTAAGTTATTACTTTTTAAAAGATTCCCCCTACCGAACCAGCTGAAAAATAGAAGGTTTATTAAGGTTAAAACTGATTATTATTACGTAATAATCGGTTTCGGAATAAGGCTTTTCGTAACCGAAATAAATAATTTATTATTACCGTAAAAGGTATAAATAATTACCGTATTCGAAAATATTAAATAAAGTATTTATCGTATTAATTATTAATATAATTATTTCGTATTTATAGTTTAGACTAGATGATACGGTTTAACCCTAACAACCTTATATATTAAAAATATTAAAGTAATATTTTTAATATATTATAAAATATTCTTAAATGTCCTTATAATTATAATTTAAACTAAGAACATATTAAAGATATTAATCTTTAATCGTTAAATATAATTTTAAAGTATTAGTTAGAATAACGTAATTAAAATATTCTTATTTAAATCGAAATAATAAGCAGCGAAACCGGTAAAAATAGAAGATATAAGATGTCTGATATAAAATATATTTAAATAATTATATTATATTTCTTAATAAGTCTTAGTAGATTTCCGTTTTATTATTATAATAATAATATATATGTAAGATCGAATATTACTTAATAAAGTTTTAACAGAAGTAAAACGAATTTTAAGGTCTTCTTTATTATTTAATTAATATAATATAATAAATATTCCGTAATTTTTTTTACGAATTTATTTATTTTAAAATTAAAATTTATAATATAAATTTTGAATTAGATTAACATATTTTTAAATTATAACAAAACTATTTAAAATAATGAAATATATAAACCGAATAATTTCGTCTCAATTAAAATATTCGGGGATATAAACGAATTATCTTAACGCTTTAACCGCTTAAAAACGTTATATTTATAAAACGTAATTTATTACGAAGAGTTAATATATAACCTGGAATTTTTCTAGTAATTTCGAAAAGAATATGAAAAAATAATATAAAAATTAATAAATACACTCGATTAATTTATTATCGAAAAATATTAATACAATAATTTTTAATATAATTTTTAAAATTTATAAATAAAAGAAATATTACTAACGAGTAAGAATATTATATCATATTTAAAATTAAGTTATTTAAATTTCGAAATAATTAATTAATTATAGTATCATATAAAGAAAATCCGTTTAAAGGGCTTTATAATACTTAAATATTCAGTATATAGTAAGATAAAAGTTATAAGATATATATAGCGTAAATTTAAAAAATTATAATTCATTTTATAAACTTCAAAAAGATTCGGAAAAATATATATACGTTATTTTTATTCTTAATAAATATTTAAGTATTATTTAAGATATTCCTTTTAAAAATCGAAAATAAAACATATTAATAATAATATTTAAATTTTTTTAAATATTTTAAAACATTAAGATAATGTGTTTTTATAAGTTATTAAATACGAGAATAAGATTTTAAAACACCCTGAATTTCGATATATATTTTAATTATCTTTTTTAATAATATATACTTAAGTTAAATACAGGTATAAATTATTTAAAAAATATAATTAAAAAAAACTATTATAATATAAATAATATTAAGTTATTTTTATTATTAATTATATATAGGTTTAAAGTAATATTATATTATTATAACAGTATTTTTAAATAACTATTATTTTAGTAAAGTTTATACAAGGTCGTTCGATTTAAGCTATATTATTTAGGCTAAATTACAGATACGAATTAGTTATATTAATAATTAATATACTAGATACTTTATCTAATTTTTTCGAACACGATAACTATTAATAGTTTTTACGGTTGCGATAAATTATTTTAATCAAGTTTAGATAAGGTGTATTATATTTAATTAAAAGTTATATTAACTGTCTTTATATAAATATGTATTTGTATTGTTTGCGTTATATTATTTCCCGGTTTAAAAAGATTTCAAGATTTAATATATAAATTATAAATTAATATTCTAATTATATTTAAAGTTACTACCATTTATCGAATTTAAAAGTTATTAATTAGTAAAGGTATTATTATTAAAAATATATTATTATACGAAAAAGATATATTTTTTAACTAATTTAAAAAACTTAAGAACGGTTGTACTTAGGTTATAAAAAAGGAATTACAGCATTTATTTTAGAAAAATAAAAATACCTATATGTCTTTACAATTATTTAAGTATATATATATAAAAGGAAAATATCGATTTAAATGAAGTAGTTTAATTACCGATTATATAAAACATTTCAAAATAAAAAGATATTAAGGGAAAAAACATCACAGAATAAATAAAGATAAATTTATTAATAAAGAATTAATTATATTTATATAATTATTATATTTAAATTATTTTCGGTTTATATATTAATAAACTTAAATTAATAATAAAATATAAAAGTATTTTTAATATTATAAACGTAAGTTTCCTATATATTCTACATTTAAAAAATAATTATTAAAAATACGTATATAATATAAAAGTAATATTTAATATAATACGGTTAATTTATTTTGTAACGATAAATAATAAATCGTTGATAAATTACAGCTATTTAAAAATATTAATTACTGAAAATATGTATTAATTTAATTAAATTTCTTTTATTATTTTATTATAATATAAAGTATATAAGGTATTAAACCGGGTAGATAAGGTTAGCTTATTATTACTATTATACGATTATAAAAAGTTAAATATATATTCGTTACAAAAGATATTCCGTTAATTAACAATAATTTATTTATGAAATTATATAAAATATAAATTTAAAAATAATATTTAAGGTATATAAAATTATATATTTATAAATATAAAATAGTTAATAACTTAATATTATTTACAATAATATTTATTTATTTATATTACGTAAAGGATTATTTAAAACGATAATTATTACAAGTTTACATTATATTTAACATTAAATAATATAATGCTATTAATTCTCCTTAAAGGAAACTGTACCGTATAATAATATTAAACAAATTAATAGATTGTACTATTTCGGTTATTAAGCTTTATTAAACCCTAACCTTTTTATAATAAGCCCTTATCGACAACTATTCTTAATCAAATTCTAACCTGTTTTCGTAATTCGAAACAACCGGATAACCGATTATTCGTAATTTTCCTTATATTAAACCAAAAGTTAAACTTCGAAATTATTAAGCCCTTTACTGCTTATATTTAGTTTTCTTAATAGTTTTTCTATACGGTCGATATTTTTTACTATAAAGTTATTTCATTTTTAATTATTTATACGTATATAAATTAAATCGTATTTAAAAATTAAAAGCAGAATTCGATTTTTTAAAAAAGGTCGGTTAAATTAATAAAGATATTAATATTTTTAATTTGTTTTAAAATTTTATAAAACTTAAAAACTTTATTATTACGAAATACAGGTATTTTATAATAAGAATTACCCGGGATATTTTAAATGTTTTAATTAATAATGATTTAAAAAGTCGTAATATTAATTAAAGTTAAAATTATAAAACTTATAAAAAGTTACAAAACAGCTATCTTATACGTACTTAAAGTTTACCACGAAAAACTTAACATCTTTTAAGTTATTATCTACTTTTTAAAAATTTCTCCTATCGAACTATAAAGTTAAAAAACATAAGGTTTATTAAGGTCGAAACTTACTAACATTGCGCAAATAAACCTCCCAGCCGACATTAGTCGAAAAATTACATACTTACGAAAACCTAATAATCGGCTTCGGAATAAGGCTTTTCGTAATTAAGTCGTATAATTTATTATTACCGTAAAAACCATTAATAATTACTGTATTCGAAAATATTAGGTAAAGGATTTATCGTATTAATTATTAATATAATTATTTCGTATCTTTAATTTAGTTCACATAATACGGCTTACACTTAACGACCTTATATAATGCTATTAATATATTTATTAACCGTAATTTATTTTACGAAGTATGTATAAAGACGTTATTAAGATATTTTTAACGTAAAAAATTACTCCTAATTAAAGAGATTTAATATAACTTAAGACAATTACCGTTATTACCCTAAAAAAGCTTAACCGAAACCTTTAAAATTTAAAAATTTAATTTAATTTTTTATAAATTATAGTATTTTATATGGTAAAAAATATTTACGTTATATATAGATAATATCATAATAGTATAATATAAAAAAGATTAAAATTTCGTTAAATAATAAATTTAATATATTCGGAAACGATATACTGTTATAGAAGAATAAGACATATAATAGTTTTTCGATAAAAGAAAAATTAAATATAAAATTAAAGGTAAAGTTATTATTAAATCTTTCTTTAATTTATACAAGTTTTTTTTATATATAACTATTAATACGTAACTTAATATATCTTTTTTTATATCCCGATTTACCCGATTTAATCTAAGATTTAATAACGTATATTATAAAGTTATGAATCTAATTATATTATACTTAATCGAGATAGAAATATTAGTGTTATAATTTATAAATAAGAACTTATTATATATGTATAATAAAGTTCTTTTTAGTAATAATATAATTAAATAAAAGAGTTTTTAAATTTACCTTATAAAGTTAGTTAAAAAAGATAATAAAATAATAAGTATATAAGTAAAATATAATAATCACTTTTATAACCGAAACGGAATTATTATTATTTATATAAATTATGAAAAAAACTTTATTTAATATTTAATTAATTAATAAATTATACGGTATATTAACGCTAATCTTATCTTATTTTATATAAAAATACAATATATAATTATATATAATTATTAATTTTAAAAAGCCGTAAAGAGAATCTTATTAAAATATATTATACATTCATAAATAATAAATTAATTAATAAATTAATTAAAGCCTTATTATACGAATTATTTCAGCAGTTTAAAAATTAATTAAAATTAATAAATATTATAAAATCTTTTAAATAGCGGAGAAATACTTTATAAGCCATTTTAAAAAAGAAATTAAGTAATTAAAAACATTTTAATTATAAGAAGAAAAATATAATAAAATTTATAGGTTTAAAAAATAATAAAGTATAATTATTAACGTTATAAATACTTTAAAGCGTTATAGAGATATATTTACTAGCAAAAGATATTAAACGTAATTTAAATACGGAGAAGCTTTTTCTAATAGGAAGATATATATTTCGTTAATAAGTAATATTAAATATATATATATATATAGCACTCGTAACCAGCTGAATATAACAATAAAACTAATATCGCTTATTTTTAATAGAACTTATTTTCGAAACGGTTTAATTATGATAAAATGTTAAATTTATTAAATATGATAATAATACTTATATTTATAAAACGGCTATTAATATATCTATTAAAACTAATTTAAATGTTTTAAATTAATTATTTCTAAATATTAAATTTTAGTATATTCGTTAATGAAATTTCATTTATAATAAAATACGTTACTTAATTATTAACTATATTAATATCTTATAAATTTATATAAAATCTTAAAAAGTTTTGTTATATCATAATATTATATTTATATCTGAGTATTTATTATTAATTTCTATTACTTGCGCTTTTATGTAATAATCGCCGTTTAATATTAGGGTTATCCATATATGGCTCCGACGTTAAAGTATAGTAACAGTATGTCTTCCTCGCTCAAGCGCTGCAGCCCTTGTAAAGGTAAGGCAAGGTAGCGAGCTAAACATGGGCATATCCACGAGCTCCTCAAGCCTGTGATGACCCGTCGACGAGTATTGCGTCGGACCATCCCCACGCTCGAACTGGGTCTCAACTGATGCAGGCTGCAAGGGACACACAAAGAATTTAGCATCGCGTCACACGAGAATGGATACAAACTCGGTATATATAGACGTTCACGTTCACCACTATCAGAGGACCGGTCCAAAGCAGATTAGACTGGAGCCGCTTGCTACTATGTACCGATCTCGCGTCGAGGGAACAAAGTTCACGACAGACCCGCCCTCAAGCCCCTCAAGATTCTTACTACCCCCACAGCGCCAGGATCTGGTACGCCACCCTTTTCCCTGTCAAGCCATCCCTTGCTGATATAGCTTGTCCGTCCCAGGACCGCCTCCATCTGCCTCGTCGCCTCAGCCCCATCCGCCGCTGCTACCACCCCGGCGCTCAGATCGCCTGTTGTCGCAAAAGTCTCGACAAACGGGATCAAGGCATCCATCATAGTGCGCTGGCCGACGCGGGCGCTCATATATGAGTAGAGCTCCCCGAGCCCATGCTGCAGGGCATCGGTAAGCAACGTCGGGTAGGGAGCACGCGCATCTGTTCTCCTGCTTTTCTCTAGCAGGCCCGTCGAGACAGCGTTCATGAAGATGGCGTAAATGGCGCCTGAGGTGCCTCCCATGTTGGTCTCCACAAGAGACGCCATCTGCCGGAAGACGATCCCGAGGTCGGCCGTGTCCGATGTGAGTTGGGACGAGTACAGAGCCAGGGCTGCGTGTCATGCATCAGCGGTTCGTGCCTTGCATACTCTAAACCGAGATGCCAGCGGGCACCCGGCGAGGAAAAGAAAAAGGAAGCGGGCCCACTGACAACTGACACCCTTAAGGAGGGTTGTGCCACAGTCTCCATCGCCGGCAATGGTGTCGTACTTTGTGATCAAGGGTTCCTCTTGCCGAACAGAACGAAGGATATTGCTGATGACCTTGTTGAAAAGCTGCTGTAGTACTGTATCGAGTTGACGAATGTCACGATCATCGTTGTGAACTCGTGTAGAGCCCTAGGAAAGGACTTACATGGAAGTTCTGGGCCCTGTTGGCTCCCGCTGTGCGATGTCGAGGAAGGGTTCATCAACGGAGCAAGCTTTCGCCCTATCTCGGCTTTGGAATAAGTCGGACACCCCATCAACGCACCACCCCTTCAACGCCCCACCCCCAATTTGAAGATATCGCCAAACCATCTATATACTTCAAAATTCAATATCTTAGCAACCATTGAAGCAACCTAGTTCGGGTTTTATCGAAATACATTATTATATAATCAGGATTATCAGTTTCATATTCGTTTTCCTTTTCTTTTTCGTTTTAGGTTTGTTTCGCAAAATAATAAAGGAAAATTTTTACGCGTTACCTTTTAATTTTACCTTTATTTATTTAACGTTTTTCAGCCGTACGAATTTTAATTAAAATCGGCTTTTATTTTTTCTGCTTTCTCGGGTATGCCTTTATAAGGGCTAAAGTCAATTTGTTATTAAAACTTTCGAAAGCGGTTAATTTACTATTAAAAAAATTAAACTTTTTGCTTACTTTTAACAAAAAAGAGCCGAATAATAAATTTTCTGAAAACTGGGTTAACCTTAATTACGGCTTTTTTAAAAGTTTTTAATTTTTTCGAAAATTTAAATATGTTAAAATTTATTAAAACGATTAATTAAAAAAATCGAGCTGTTATAAAATGATAAATAATTTAATAACTGCTATATTTTCCGTATCGTTATTCTTTTTTATATATAGCTTTTTTAAAACGTTATTCCGACTAATAAATTATATTCCCGAAATTTCGAAACCATTTTTAATATATTATAAAACATTTATAACGTTTTTTTAAACCTTAGCGACTGCTTATAAGAAATCCGTTTTATTTGTTATTTTCGACATTTTTTTATAATAGCGTTCTCGGAGTTAATAACAGTACCTATACTTTAAAACGGGAAAAATACCTATATTAAACGGTTACTTTACGTACGATAAATATATAAATAAGAAAATGATATAAATTTTATTAATTATATAGCTTATATAACCAACGATAATAAGAAATTTTTATTTTTAAATATTAACAGGTTTTATATAATAAATAAATATTTTTCGCAATTATTTTAACTTAATATCGATATTTATTTAATTATTTAAAAAGGCCGTAAAATATTAATTTTTATATAATTAACTTTCCGTATCGGGAAAATATTATTATTATATATTAGCGCCGCTAAATATAATTAACGGAAAAAAATACGGCCGTTTATATTAATATAAATTATAACCGATATATACGTACGTTTGAAGATATCTTTTAAAAAGATAAATTTTTTAAAAACTTTACCGAATACGAAAAAATTTATTTCTATAATTTTTTTTTCTCGAATTCGTTAGCGTTATATTAATTACGGAAATATATCTTCCGTACTTTTAATAAAGTTAAACGGTTACATAATATTTTAAAAATAACTTTCATAACCCCGTTTAAATATTAATAATTAATAACTCGATTTTAAAAATCCGGATTTTATAATAACGTTAAAAAAATCGCGTTATTTATTTTTTTCCTAAACGTTCGGAATTGCTAAATTTAATAAAAAAGCGTTAAGCGTACGTACGAAATCGGGTATAGGAAAAAGTATACCCAGGCTGGCCCTATATTACGATTTATTTAATTAAACGGTATTTAGGACCTTAAATACCTTTTAACGCTTTTTATTACGTTCCTTCCGGGTCTGTATACGTTTAATTTTACGGCGAAAATAAATGCGTTTAATTTGGTATAATTTGAAAACTATTCGAATAAATTTCTTATTTATAACGTTATTAATAGCCTTTAAAATACGTAATTAAACAGCGAAACCTATATCGCTAAAATCGCTAAAATTTAAGGATTAAAATAGTATATTGCTTTTTTTAAAGAAACGTTATTTGATGGATATAAATAAAGGTAAAAAAGGGGTCAATGCTTAGGGTGTCTCGAATCTTCGGTGGGGCGCTGAGGGGGTGGTGCGTTGATGGGGTGTCCGACTTAGGCCGCGGAGGTCTTTGGCCAAGCATTGACAGCCGTAGGGGCATCCAAAAAAGTTTGTAGCTCGTCGTCCAGCTTGAGGAGCGTGACCGACACGCCCGGCCCATCCAGTGCCGTGACGGGGGTGCCAATAAACACCCGACTGATGGCCACGACTCGGTCACTAAGCTGTTGCAGGATTTCGTCTGCTATCACCTGGAGCTCTAGCAGACTGAGACCTCCGAGATTATTGATCATGACAGCGACCGCGCCTCCCTGGAAGCGAGAGCCTTGAACGCCACCTGGCAGCAGGATGTCGATCAGCTTTGCTCCTGTATCCTGTATGGACATGACCCTGCAGGTTTCCGCTCCGGGTTCGTTATGAATGTCTGGGACAGGACAAGCGTAGCGATTTGCTACACCTCCGCAACGAAAAGACGAGAAACCAGGGACAAAGAAGAGACGAACCCATGCTGTACTCTACCACGTCAGCAGCCAAGCGTTCTTGTTCTTCTCGCTGCGGCATGTTGCACCTGTCAAGGCTTACCGCTACAGTGGCCAGAGAATCTGCTGTTCTCTGAGCTACTCTTGCCACTTCAGACAAGTCCAAATTATATACTTCAGGTTAGAACAACCGCATTGTTGAGCAAGTCCTGATATCATACCCGCTGCTCGCTGCCGCGCCTGCGATCTTGTGCACAAAGACCACTCCCGCCAGCCCGCGCCGGCCTACCAGGACATTGCCCATGATGGACACGTCGTCGTCGACAAGCACCACCTGGATCTGGCGTCCCTGGGCCTTTGCCTTCTCTGCTGCGAGGCCAAAGTTGAGCTTATCTCCGGTGTAGTTCTTCACTACGAGAAGTGCACTAAGAACAAGACATGTCAGTCGTGAGAAGGGTACAAGGCGCTTGTGGGACGTTTCTGGGGGATAGGATCTCTGTCACTCTCACCCCAGAGGCGCCTCAATGGCTTGTATGGCAGAAAGAATTTGCGGCGCTGAGGATGAAGCGAGGATGTTGCCAGCAACGGCCACGTCAAGCATGCGGTGCCCGACATATCCAGCGTGCGCGGGCTCGTGGCCCGAGCCGCCGGCGGAGATGATAATTACCTTACGCTCCTGTGCGGGCGGCCGGCGGTACGGAACTTTTGTTTCGGGGATGAGCCTCAGGGACTCGTCATTTGCGAGCAGCGCAAGCAGCAGCCGGCCCGTGAGGTCGTCGATGCCGTTGATGAAGTGCTTTCCTAGCGGTAGAGAGTCTTAGCCTCGGTTACGTCCTAGTTATAGTCACCTGCAAGTACCTCTTACCATGGGCTATGGTTGTATATCAGAGATTATCCCAAAGGATTCCTTGGTTCTGCCTGGTGATGGATCAACCCAACAAGTCCAGTCCGTCTGGACTTTCGGGTTCGGGTCGAGTCGTGCTTTTGACCACGTCCGTCTCCCTCGACAGATAGTCCGTCGATGCTGTCGTCTTGATGCTTGGATCGTACTGGACCGAAGCAATCCCGACCTCGTCCTAATTAGGCAATTTGCTAGGGCCCTTCCTATTATGTCGATTTGGCAAGTGGAAGCGCCGCATATGACGTGTGGGGGCCCAGTCGCGCGGGCCACATCCTAGTCTGGCAAGGGGCCGTACACCCGAAAGCTCCAAGGGACTCTCGTCTCTACGACCGTCCCCCCCGAAGCGTCGACCACATTAAGCATTGGTCACAGCGCTCGCTTCGGCCTCCCCGTTTCTTGCGGTCGAGGGCCTTTCAAAGACTTTGACTGGCTTTGAATTCCGGCATCAAACCCGCCTGGCTGGATCGAAAACTTGATAAATTGCGATGTTTCTCACCTTCAGGCCCAGGGGTCCTATCCAGTCCGTCTTCATCCTACTCAACAACTTCTGGGACCTACTACTACTACTACTACTACTACCACCTTTGAGTCAGCTTTCCTCCATTGATCATGACTATCGTTACTGGAAAGCCACTGCAGTGGGCCATCACTGCATCGGCGGGTTCGGGCTTCTTGCTGTAAGTACTAGGTTCCAAAGACATTGGGACTTTCGTCTCGTTGATGTTTTGCTCCATCTTCCCAGCTTCGGTTATGACCAAGGAGTCATGTCCGGTCTTTTGACCGGGCAGGCCTTCACGGCAGAGTTTCCGGAGATCGACACCACGGCTGGAGCCGGCGGAAGCTCGTCACTGCAGGGCACCGTCGTCGCCATCTATGAGATCGGGTGCTTCTTTGGTGCAATCATCTGCCTTTTATTTGGAGAGAGGCTGGGTCGACGCAAATCAATCATGTTGGGCTGCCTTATTCTCGGCATTGGTGGCGCCTTGCAGGCCTCCGCTTCCTCGATCCCTCACATGATTGTGGGACGGGTCATCGCCGGTCTAGGCAACGGCATAAATACGAGTACGATCCGTGGGTCTCGCTATATACTCCGCCCTCTCAGTATTCTACACTTGCTGATGGTCAGTTAGCTGTTTGGCACTCTGAGCTTATGCAGGCCGGCGTGCGCGGTAAAGGGGTATGTTCTTGGAAATGAAACAATGTCGCATGGACTAACAAGAAACGACAGCTCAGTATTGAGCTTGCGATCAACATCTTCGGTGTCATGACGGCTTACTGGGTGGACTATGGAATGTCGTTCGTCGCGAGCGGGGCGCAGTTTAGATTCCCACTGGCCCTGCAAATCTTTTTCGCCCTCCTTACATTCATTGGCATCACGCTCCTCCCAGAATCTCCGCGGTGGGTGAGTACATGCATGGTGTCTTCTGTGAGATCAAGCAAAAACACTGTGCTCACTTCTGAATAGCTCATCGCTCATGATCGTCACGATGAAGCACGCCACATTCTCTGGGCCCTACTGCCGCATGCGAAATCGGTGCGGGACGACAACGAGGTGGTCAACCTAGAGATAGCCGATATCCAACACGCCATCGATGAGGAGACAGCGGCGGCCAGAGGCAGCAGCTTCAAGGCGCTCTTGAAAAACGGTCGCCAGAAATTCTTCTATCGCACGATGCTCGGTATTGGCGGTCAGTTTATGCAGCAGCTTTCTGGCATTAACCTCATCACATATTACGCGCCGGTCATCTTCGAGCAGTCTGTGGGCATCTCACACAACCTGGCATTGCTCCTGGCGGGATTCAACGGAGTTGCCTACTTCCTGTCCTCCTTGATCCCTATCTGGATCATCGACCGACTTGGTCGCCGCAAGCTCATGTTGTTTGCTGCTGGCGGCCAATGCGCCTGCATGGCCGTCCTCGCTGGTACCGTGTCCAACGCGACCAAACCCGCGGGCCTCGTCGCCATCGTCATGCTCTTCCTGTTCAACTTTTTCTTCGCCGTCGGCTTGCTTGCGATCCCCTGGTTGCGTAGGTCCCCTTTATCGCTCTGGCCTTGCCCTTCGCCAACGTCCTATATTTTCGTTGAGAGTCGTGATGAGCGTTTCATTAACCGCTGTGTCCCCAGTCCCCGCCGAGTATGCGCCTCTCGCGATCCGAACTCGGGCCGCCGCCCTTGCAACGGCGTCCAACTGGATCTTCACCTTTCTTGTCGTTGAGATCACCCCGGTTAGCATCAAGAACATCGGCTGGCGGACATATGTTTATTTCTGCGGTGCGATTTCCCTCAATTCTTGTTCATGAAAACAAGACGAGAACGAAATTAACGCAGGTGTATGGCAGTCTTCAATGCCTTCTTCTTGCCCCTTATCTACTTCTTTTACCCCGAGACGCGAAATCTATCCCTGGAGCAAATTGATAAGCTTTTCGAGGGCGGAAAGGTTATGCTGCACTGGACGCCGTCTATGGGCGAGGTCGGTGACGCTTCTCATCGCATGGCTTTGACCAGGACTGTTCCGTACGAGAAGAGCACAAAAAACGACAAGTATGTATACCAAGTCGAGAGAATTGACGTATAAGCGGATGTCAGGCTGCTGGTGTAGCACACTAAGGTAGAGTTTATGTCTAGCGCGTAACGATGACTTTAATTTAAACATGAAGCCAAACGTACTAGAACCGCAGGCTTTAGGACGGGAATAAATGTGGTTGTAAAGCTTAGTAGAAGTTTAATATAATGAGTTTTTAATAAAGAATGTAATATTATACTTATAAATTAATTAAATCCGTACGCTTTTAATAATTTACTTTATAAATTTCATATATTAACACTTTCGTAAACCGTATCTAATTACGGAATTATTTATATTATAATAAAGTTCTCAAGATTAAATTAAAACGTTATATATTATTATTAAATATATTAAGAAATTATTTTGTATAGTTTATTATAAACTAAGAATATATAAATATACGATATTATTAATATATTTATTATATATAAAAGCCAGTTTTTATAAGCTATAATATCAAAAATCGAATATAATTTATAAATTTTAACTTTTCTAATGTATTAAAAGCATATAATAGACGATATAAATATGCGGTCTAAATGAACGAACGGATTAAAAGTTTTTTAAGTTTTCTACGTATTTAATTTAATTTATATATTTTCTAATATTAATATTACAAAACGTATTATATACAGATGTAAAATAAGCTCAATAGGTTGAATTAAAAGATTAAATTACAAACATTATTTATAAAAAAATTAATTTTATATACGATTTTACCAAAATTAATTTAAAAGCCCGATATTAAGATAAACGCACCGAAATCGATATTTTTTTTTTAATTCATAAAAACGAACTTTAAGGCTTAAAAAATTAGTTATTGAATTAATTTCTAATCTATATATATAAACGTTTTATTCCTGTTTTAATTTATTATAAATATACTAAATTTAGTATTTACTTAAGGTATTATAATATATATAGGAATTAATTAATTATTTAACTTTACGTAAAGGTAAAAGAAACTTAAAACATATTTAAATCGAAAAATAAATTATAAAAAGACATTATACGAAATTTTAACAATACTTTATAAATAATTGTAAAAAAGAAAAAGTCTGAGTAAATCCTATATAATAATAAAGAAAATAATTATAACCCATTAAAAGTATTAAGAACTGAAATAAAGACATTAAAGAAAATAAGAAACTAAATATAATAATATAACTTGTTAATTTTTACGATTAAGCTTTACTTTTATTATTATTTTTATTAGAAAATCCTTATTTTTTCGTTAGTTTATAGATAACTTATTTTTAGCTAATTAAAAAGGATTATAAATAAAAATAACTAACCGATAAATAAATCGAATTTAAAAGAGATTAAAGACTTCGATATATATATTAAACCGTATATTAAAAATTATAACTATCTTTTTATTTTTAACGGTAATAAAAATCACTATATAATATGATTCGAAAATTATTATAAAATTAATAAGATTATCCCATTTAATATATTTACTTAAATCTTTTATAAATTTTAACTTTTCTATATATATTTTTTTCATATTAAAACGCATTTATTCGAAAGTTCTATACGATATTATATTGCTTATAAAACTAAAAAAGATTTTATCGCCGGTTTTTACACCACGTTTAAAACTGTTATAATAATCGATAATATTGAATATAAATTTAATAAAACTGGATATATCTAAGTTAAGTTTATCTATATTTTCTTCAAAATAAAAGTTTTAATTATGCTTATATTAATTATCATTTTATTTACTTTTATTAGATCGGCTATTATCTTACTTACGAAAACATATAAAAATATTATTAATAAAGGAAAATTAAAATTTACTAGGGTAATTCGCTAATAAAAATAATTAAATAGATTAATTATTTAATAAGAAAACAACTTGCTAGTTATAAATGTAATTACTTTTTTATAAAAAAACAGTAACTTTTAGAAAATAAAATATATTTCTAATAAATGTCGGAAAACTAAAAATATACGTTATTAGAAGAAAGAACGCTTATTATAAAGAGAATAAAGTTTTTTATATTTAAAAAATATTAATACATTATTACAACTAATAAAAATTAAAAATAATCGGCGTAAAATAATTTTAAGCGAAAATAAGGAAATATACCATTTACAATAAGCGCGGATATAATACGTATATTTATAAAAAGATTAAAAAGACGTTTAATAAAAAGAAATTAGTTTAAATTATATTTATTATATTATTATTATAATAAATATAAACATAGTAATTTTAGTTAATTATAATAAATAAGTAAACAGAAAATGATGTTATTTTATATATAAAAAATATCTTAAATTATTATAATTTAACTTAAAAAGGTTTTAAAAATACTTAAGATAAAAAATAAATTAACTCGGACTTATAAAAATACGTAAGTAGTCGCTTAATAAAAATCTATTAAATACTGGTAACCTTTATTACGTAAGCTGTAATAAAATTTAATTAAGTAATATTATAGTATTAATAGCTGACAACGATATATATTTGTATTAACCTTAAAATTTAAATAATATCAGCTGATAATATAACTTATTATTTTAAAATCTTATTATACAATTATTAATATTATGTCCGTAGATGTAGTAATTTATTTTTAAAGCGTTGAAAGGATTAAAAAGGCTTTAATATAACCTTAAAATTATAAGGATAAAAAAGCTATAGCTATATCTAGCTACTTTTCCGCCTCCCCCTCCCCTTCAGTTGGAAATGAGTAATCTAGGACAGAATTATAGTTTGTAAAATGTAACATAATTGCCTATATAATAACATTTTCTGGTTCCGTCTTTTGGCAGAATTAATAGCTTAATTTATTTATTTTATATTATATTCGAAATGCCGTTCGTTCCGGTACGGAAGGTTAGAAAAGTGGCAGGCTCGGCAGAAGGGCGTTTAAAAGCAGATTTATCGAAAAATCGGCTCGGTTTTAAAAAAAAAGGCTTTGAAGTTTTTTTAATTGTTTCGAACGGGATAAAAACGTTTATATACGCAGGGCCGTTATCGATTAAAAGCGGAGGCTCGTCGACACGGTAACGTCCGAAAGGATTAGAGAGGATTAGAAAAAATTATCGAGAGGACCCGAGAAAGCCAAGATGGTAACTGGAAAAATAACAGCGTTTGGAAAAGAGGTAGGTTAGCTGGAGGGCTTTAATATGGAATAATTAATAAAGGCGTTCGCTAAGCTATCGAACGAAAGCGACAGCAAGTAATAGAAAAAGGATACGTACTTAAATTAAAAGGATTTCCACTTTAAGCTTAGTAAGGAAAATCGTTTACGAGGTAATAATAATTAGATGTTATGGAAGATAGCTGTTTAGGTAGCCCTAATAGCAATTAGACAGCGTAACGGTAATTTAGCGAAGCTTAGTTATATTAATAAAATTAAATTAACCGTTACGGTTATTATTAAATTTATAAAGGGAACGGAAATAATTAAAATATTAAAGCGTATATATAAAGCAAAAGATATTAATTAAAAAATAAACTTTTAAACCTAGGTTTAATTTATTAAATAAAATCTTAAGAAAAAATTAACGTTTAATTATATAGTTAATTTTAAAAATTTAGTACGGCGGTATAACGAAGTTAATATATTTATTAACGCTAGATAATAAATTATTATATTTATTAATTTCATTTAAAATTATAATAGTATTATTTAAAAAGAACGAATAAATGTAATATTTCGTTAATATTTAACTATAACCATAAATTAGGTATTTAACGACTTTATTACCGAATTTTAAAGGAAAATTCAAAGAAAAACGTAAGTTATAACGTAAAGTAAAACCAGTGGAATAAGCTCTGATAGAATAAATAAGGTTAGCTACTTTATTTAATTTGTAGTAAATACGGTTATATAGGGAAGGATTGCCCGAAGCGGAGGAATAATAGCTTAGACGAACGGTTAAAACGTAGTGTGGAATATAAGGCTAGTTTTATCCTAGAGCGGCTGCAGAATTTGTACAGGATAAATAAAAAGATTTTTTAAAGCGAAGGTAAGATCCGAATAGCTTTGTAGTAACTTAAAGGCCATAAAAACGTATTAGCAGATATAGCAATTTATTATTAAAGCGTTAAAAGGATTAAAAGGTTTTAATATAGCCTTAGAATTATAAGGATAAAGAAGTTATAGCTATATTTAGTTACTTCTCCCCCCCCCGCGCGCTAGTTAGAAATACATAACTTAGGACAGAATTACAGTTCGTAGAATGTAATATAATTGCCGATATATTATATATAAAACTTACTTTAATTATTATAAATTTCGAAAACTAGAAAAATTAATTTTATTTATCGAAACCGAATATTTTAAAAAACTAGATGTTATACTAAACCGTATTAACTAGTTTAAGAAAAAAAGAAGAACCATTACATTAATTCTTTTAGATCATTTTAAAAAATTCGAAAATTATAGTAAAAAAAGGGTATTTTAAAAGTACGAATTTTATTAAACCCGTTATTTTATATAATATAATAAGTAATTTCTAATAAAATAGCAAAAATAGTTAACGTTTTTAAATTAAATTTTAATAAGACTGTTTTAATAAATTATAATTATATTAAGTTTAATTATTAGGAATTACGTAGAAGTTAAAATAATTAACGTAAAAATAGTAAGAAATATTAATAAATAACTTAAGTTCTATTACGTATAACTATATAATAATATAAGTTTAATTAGTAGCATATTATAAGCATTATAAGAAAGTTATTATCTTAAATATTCGAAGATTAGGTTATGTAAATCTAAACTATAAAATCCTTAATAGGTTCTCTTTTTACGTACGAAAAGAAACTGTATAACGTACGGTAATAAATTGAAAACGTTTAATTAAATTAGGCGATCGTCTTTAAAATAGGAAAAATAACGTAAATATTTTAACGCCTTTTATAAAAACTTTAAAAATAAATCTAATACTTCTTAATTATCTTTGTAGATAATATATACCTTAAATTAATGTAAAAGAATTTTAACGAATATTTCGTAACGTTTATCGTATAGATGAAAATAATTACTGTTTAAATTTTAATATTTTCCTAAAGGTTTTCGAAAGTCATAATTCGGCGTTTTATATTTATAATATCTTACTCCTTAACGCTTTAAGTTTTTTTAATAGCTTTAATTAACGCCTTAATGTTATTTTTAACATATTTATTTACTGCGTTAATTTTATTATTAATCTGTTTTTTAATAATTCGATAAATTTCGTTCGAATTAATAAAGATAATATTAAATGCGTTATATTCGCCGTTTGTATTAAGTCATTTATTAATTTTATATATATATATTTAAATAGAAATATAATAAACAATATACCGCTATTAATATTAATTATAACGTTACTATTTAAAACGAGAAAGATTATTTAGCAAAACTTAAAGCCTTTTATTCTTATAAAATAATTATTAATATTGTTATAAAAGTTCTTTTTTAAATCATAATATCGAATAATTAAAATAATAGTTTTAATATATAATATTCCGTCGTAAACCTTGTTTTTATTATAGGCTTGGTATATTTGCTTTACGTTATCTTTAATAAATTTAACATAAAAGTACGTTACGAAAATTTTGTTAATTCTTTTTAAGAAAGGTATCGATTTCCTTAATTATTTTACTAAATAGGCGGGTATTATAACTATACTTTTTACGAATACGGTTATAATAAGCCTTTAAATTGTTTAAATATTTTTGTTTTTATTTTTATGGTTATAATTTTTATTATTTATAAGTAATAAATAACTTAATTTTCGCCTTTTAAACAGGGTAAACGGCTTAGTAAATAAGTAATATTTTTAATTTACTTGCTTTATTTTTAAGTATAAATGTACGTTTATCATCAACCTTATTAAAATTAAATTACGTACGTTTAAACCTATTTTTATTATAAGGAACTATTTTTTATAAGATTTTATAAACGTGTTAAGTTTTTATATAAAGTTAACGAAATTTCCCTTAAAAAATACGGCTTTTTCGCGTTTTTTTAATAATAAAATTATTATTAATATTTTCTATAAAGTTATTAAAATAATTTAAAATCGATTATATATTTAAGTTAAATAAATTAGTAGTTTATTCATTAAAAATAATTACATTGTTATTAGTAAAAGCCGGTATAAAAATCTCGTTAAACTTATTAATAAATTAAGCCGAATTTTTATTTACCTTAGTTATAATATCGATTTAAATACCGGTTACAGTATTTTTTTAACAAAGAGAAAAATTACTTTAAATAAATTAATAACTTTATTATTTTCTCAAATACTAGTAATAATAATGGTTTGATTACCGTTAACGTTATTGTTAAAGAAGTTATCCGTAACCTTAATAGTTAAATTTTTTTTAAATATATAAACTTTTTAAATTAAGTATTTTATCCGTTATTATTATAGCTAGTAACCTTAAGAAGCGGGGAATACTAATAGCGGTATCTTTATTTATTATTCCGAGAATTTTGCCGACTGAATTACTTTAAGTTAATAAGTTATACGGACTTTTCGTTAAAAATAACTCGGTATATATAGGGGATTATAACGGATTACCGATTTATATAGAATTTTCGTAAAAACGGTAATAAAGAAAAATGAAAAAAAGGTAGAAAATTTTTTAAAGGGTTGTTTTTATATAAATAGACTTGTCGTCGATAGTAATTTGTACCTTTTTTAATAACGTAAGATTTTTAAAAGAAAAAGATATTTAAGCTATATATTACTTTAAGAATATTACTTAAATTTAATTTAAATTCACTTTAAAATTAATATAAAATTATATATAATATATATTTATATTATTAAAGAATAAGAGAGATAATTAACGTCAGAGAATATATAATTAAAATAAAGGAATATTAAAAATATCATATAACAATATATATCAGTTATAAGGAAATTCAGAATGAATATAATGTAATATATAAAGGAAAATATAAAGGAAAAATATAATAATTATATGTTATTATCCTTTGTTACGTTTTCTCTTTTTTTTATTAAATATAAGATATTACGGTATATATATTATTTTCTTTTCATTTTTGCATTATTAAACCAGATTAAATCGTTTTTTCCGGTATTTTCCTAACTAATTAATTAGATATTTAGTTTTATATTTAATAACGGCTTAACCTGTTATAACGAAAAAATCTTCCCTAAAACGTTTGTTATTATTATTTGCTATATACCTTATCCATCTAATAAGATATTTAATAAATAAATTTTTCTATATTAACTGATTTAATAGCTAATAATACTGTTAATTTCCTATTTTTATTCGTTACTTTTAACGGTTACGAGACCAAATATAAATAGTATTTTTTAATCGGATTTTAATTTTGCTTTAATTTATACAGCTCCGTTATTAAAACGATAAAATAAATTATTGTATTTTTTTAAAATTTTATCGGAATATATCCATTATTATATGTTTTTTTAACGAATATATAAGCGATATCGGCTACTAAAGAAACCTTTCGGATATAATTCTATTTTACAATATTTATTATATCGTTAGAAATTATTATCTTTTTTTTGTTTAGTATATTTATATTAAATTAAAATTAGAAATGAAATATTAATTCGTTTAGTAACCGTTTTATATTAACCGTTAAGGAATTACTGAGGCAATATTATAAAGCGGGTATTATATTCGTTTATAAAACGTTAAGGTCGGTAAATATATAAAAACGTATACCGATTTTTACGGTTTAATTTTCTCGTTCCGATAATTTATCAACTTAAAAATACTATATTATAAAGAAAAATAACTTAATATTTAAAGCGTTAAGAATATGGTTCTATAAATCGAAAATAAACTTCGGGTCTTTATTAATAATAGTTTTAATAAAAGATTTCTAATTATCAAACTGTAATATTCTTAAAATTATAATGATATAATTCTTTACTAAATATTATATTTTACCCGGCATTATTAACGTTTTTTAAATAGCTTTCTTTAAAATAATATATAAGTTATTTAAGATATTGTATTTTATTAAAGTTTAAAAAATATTTTTATAAGTTATTTTCGATATATTTATAACAATATTTATAATTGTCGTATAATACGGAAATTAAAACGCTGGCAAAGATACTAATTCTTTTAAAAAAAACTATTCGATTAATTTAATTTTCCCGGAAATTTAAATTGATATTAAGTTAATTCGAAATTTTAAATATTTTTTTATAAGAAAAATATTACGTAAATTTCTTATTATACGTTTCTTATCGAAATAGTATTTGTTATTATATACAGTTTCTAAAACGTTTTCAATATATATATAAGCGATATATAACCCTTCTTAACTGTTAAATATAATATAATAAAAAAAGTTATTTTATAATTTAAATAACCGATATAATTCTTTTTAACGTTTTCTTTCTTTTATTTTTTATAATAATTCGTATCCGTAGTTATAATAATAATCCGTAATGTAATTTTTAATAATATAAATTTTAAATTCGTTATTTAATATAAAGGTAATTTAACAAACAATGTCTTTTTATTTAAGGATTTTATACGTTAATTTTATAATAAATATTATTAAATTTAATATTATTACAAATAAACGAAATAAGATATTTAATATTACGTTAAACTTTTCCGAAACATAACATCCTTTTCGTTAAAATTATTACATGGAATTAATAATATTAATTAATTTAAAATTAGCTTTGTTAAGGTTTATAATAATTAAAAATATATAGGTAACGATTTTTTTAATAAAGGCGTAATTAGTAAAAACGTTAACCGGAAATCGGCTAGATTAAATTAGTTTTCGTAGCTTGTTATATTTTTATATAAATGTTACAACTTTTCCTTTAATAGATCCGTACTTTCTTTTAACGTTAAAAATTAGTTTTAAAAGAAAAAAAATAGGTTTCATCTGAATTTTAGGTATATCCTTGCCGGGCATAACTTATCCGTCCTATTTACTAGTTAGTTAGAAAACTATAATTGCGTAAGTCTTTTTACAGACGTTAACCGTAAAAAAAGCTTTTCTTTTTAATAATAATACGTAATATCATTAGTATATAAATAATTTTAAAATTTCTTTATGCCTTTTTTTCTTCGTCCGTAAATACGAATTTAACCTTAAAAGTATATGTTTATTTCGCTTATTTTAACATTTTAATAAGTAAGGCTTTTATTTCCTTAAAGTTTACTAATAACTCTTTTTTTCGGCGTGTAAAAACCACCGCTTTGAGGTAAAACTATGCGATCTTTTTACGCAACTAGGCCGTTATGCTTAAATAAATTTCTAAGGAGGTAAACATATTAAGAAATATACATTTCTTAAAGGCATTAATACGGTTATCTGTTTTAAAAGTTCCGTTCCCGTTAACGTTATAACCGAATAAACCTATTAATAAAAAACTAAAAAAAAAATTATAAGGTTAAGATAAACTCGTATTTTATTAAATATATTTAATACGATATATATAAGGTTGTTAAGTTTAAGCCGTATTATCCAGGTTAAACTAAAGATACGAACTAATTACACCAATAATTAATACGATAAATATTTTACCTAATATCTTCGAATACGGCAACTATTAATGGTTTTTACGGTAACGATAAATTATACCTTAATCGCGAAAAACCTTATCCCGAAACCAATTACGTAATGCAGACAAATTTCGACCCCGATGAACCTTATGCCTTTTAACTAATTTAACAAGGGGAATCCCAGATAATAACTTAGGAGATATTAAGCTTTTCGCGGTAAACCTTAAGTCCGTATAAGATAACTTTGCAACCTTTCGCCAGTCTTACGACTAAAAATATCAGATATCAACCAGGAAAAAAGGTTAAAAACTCCAAACCAGCCATTTTTTTCAACCTCGATTAATCTCAGGGCATACCGGCCAAATCCGAATATAAAGTCCCAGTACTCCGTACCTCCGGAATCTCGACAGAAATAATCTCGATCAAATTACCCGACTTAAATAAAACAATCGGCTAAATAAAATATATCGATACCTTTATCGATATTAACAACTTTTCCGAAAAAAATCGGGTTTTATTTTTAATTTTCGGATACGATTTAATTTAAAATAACGGAAATAATTAATTTTTACGTAAATTTATATTAAAAAATATCCGGTTTATAAAAATATTATTAGCAAAATTAAAAAATAACGATAACGGGTTTAAAAACGTCGAAATTTAACTTTTAAATTAATACAAAAAAAATTACGAACGATAATTTATCCGGTTATTCCGGATTACGAAAACCGTTTAAAATTCCGTTAAGAATAATCGTCGATAGGGGCATAATAAAACAATTTAAAATCATCTTAAAATAAAACCCTTATAAGGTTGGGGTTTAATAAAGCTTAGCAACCGATAATATAATCTATCTATTTGTTTAATTTAGTTCCACAATTACGTCTCCTTTAGGGAGATTAATACGATATATAAATACTTTATATATTTGTTAACGTTATAATAAAAAATAATCATATTATTAATATATACGGGGACGATATATTTATATGCGAATACTAACTTATTTATAAATCGTAATAAGAAAATAAAAACGTTATTAAATTCTATTAAAATAACTTTAAACCTTTATAACTTTCGGGAATTAATAATAATTATACGGTTACGGTGCTTTATATATATTAGCAGCTAAAAGACAAAGTAAAAGGCGTTAAAAGAGTTAAATAATATCTTGCTAATTATATAGTTTATAATATCGTTATAATTAGGTAACGGATATACGTTAAAAACGATTATTTTATTTAAGGGCTTAAAAGTAAGTATTACGTAACCTTTTTCGTAATTAACGTCTAGTTTTTTCTATATAATAAAAATCGGAACTAGTATTAAAATAAGTTCCTTTAATAAAAACATATTTTTTAACTTGTAATATATCGTATTTCTTATTAAGAACCTAAGTATTTTTAATATTTAAGGGGTATATTTTACCTCGCTTAAGTTATTTTTATAATCCGTTAACGAAATTAATACGTATTTTATATTTCTCTGGTATCGGTATAATACTTTTACTTCGGACAATGATATAATTATTAACTAGCTAACCTAATTTATTATTAATTACAAAGTCGATATTTATTATAGCTATCTCGTCGTTAAATCTATTAAATAATACGTTCGTTAATTTCGTAATACTGTATAAAGGGATATAAAAATTAATAATCGGATAATCGATTATTTTCGTATATTTAACATTTTCCGTAATAGCGGCATAAAAATTTTCAAATATATTAACCTATTTTTTAAGTTAATATAGATTTTTAATATTAATCGATATCGTATTAATTACCCAGTTAAGTTTTTTTATCGTAGAGGTAATTATATATAATATTAATTCTTTCGTTTTTTCTAATAATAAAAAGCCAGGTTTTCGTAGTATAAAAAATAACCCTTTTCGAGCTAAACCTATTAAACGTAAAATTAAAAACCTCCGGATAATTTACTATTATAAATAAAAACTAAGTCCTACGATCTTTTTTATTCGTTAATATTAATAAATTAACGTAATTATTATAACAAGTATTATTATATTATAAGCTGCTTTAGCCTTTAACTATATTAACTTTAAAAATACCGTTTTAATTATTTCTTTTATTATGTTTATATTAAAAACTGATCGAAAAATACAGGTTTTTTTAACGAAATTAATCTTTATTTTATATTAGATTCCGAACTTATTTCCTAATAATATTTTTAATCCGAAGCCGTTAATTACGTTAGCGTTGACGATAAAATAGTTTTTAATTTATATATCTTTAACTTAGCCTTATAGATAAAAGTTAAACTTAATTTAAATATAAATTAAAATCTTAAAATTAACCCCTTTAACGTAAATAATATTAACCTTAAAAAACTGAAAGTTCTTATTTTAAAAAGTTACTTATTTTCGAGTTGTAAAAATTAAAAAACTTCTCGTATTTATATAAACGTTAACCGGATACCCTTTTACGTTAACTTTAACATATACTTTAAATATAAGGTTTTTCGTTATATATAACATTTCGAAACCGGGTTTAAATAGGATTTAATTACCTGCTCGTTATTTAAAATTAAATATATAATCTCATTAATATTAACAATACTTAAAACGGGCTTAGAAAAATTTCTTAAACGTATAATTTTAAATACGATTAACTTTTTAATTAAACCTTCTTTTAATATTAAATTAAAATGTTAACCGTACTCTATAATATATTGTATTATTAATATAAATAATTCGGTTTTTATTAATACCGTTAATAACCGGCGTTTTAATAACGTTTTCGAAATAAACGAAATACGTATTATTTATTACGTCGTTTTCGATATATACCTAATTATTTTCGTAATTAAGCTTTAATTTAACTCTACTTTTTTTAAAACAACTATACTTATCCGTTTATAAAGTAGTTTAATAATTTTAACTATTTTTTATACTTCTATATAAGTTACTCGTTAACAGAATCGTAAATCCTATTTTAACGTCGTAACTTTTAACCAAATTTATATTAACGTCCGAAATATCGTTAAAAGAATTTTCGATTTAAATATCTGAGTCGTTTTTCCCCTTTAAAATACTAAAGGGGACGTAATTCCTTACGTTATTATCCTTATTTCTAGTAACTCTTTAAGTACTTTTAACAATTCGAATTAAAAAACGGAATTCCGGTAATTCTTTTTTACGTTAAGGAAAGTCCTAACGTTAAAATTGCGGTTTAATATAATTATTACTAGTGTAATAAGTTATATCGTTTTAATCGTTTAAAAATTTATAAGGTTCATTTTATATAATAACGACCAGTTTAAACGTATCGTTTCATTCGGCTTCCTTAACTTTTATCTTATCGTTTATTATATTTAAGTATTAGGTTATATTATTCTCTTTTTCGAATCTTATATATAATATTTAAAATAGTAACTACAAATTTTAGTATAGGCCTAAAATTAATTAAAATTCATCGACTTATTTTATAATTATACGTATTTAAATAAATCTATAACGTAAGCTTTAACCGATTTTCTTTTCGAAAATATATCGGTTTCGATTTAATTATTTTAAAACTTTTTCTGGTTTAATTCCGATCTGTTTTAATACAGCTTTTAAAAATGTTACGACGTTTAATCGTACGCCGCCTTTATTTTTTAAAAAAGTTATTATTTTTATTAGGTTAAAGCGTCGTTACGGAATAAGGTCTAAGCTTTTTTAAAAATATACGTCGTAATAATATATTTATTTCTAGTTATAAAAAATAATCGATCCGTTAAATTGAACTTTTTCGCCCTTTGGCTAAAATAATTTAAAGTTAATTATCTAAATTTTATAAAACTCCGTAACGCTATTTTTAGTAGATTAATTACGCGTAATATTCGTTACGTTTTAGTTAACGCGGAATTACCTTATTCTTTTAAAAAAGATATATAAAAATACGAATTATGCCGTTATATTTGTTTATAAAATCGGATAAATCGGATTAGTTACTTGAATTCGTACTTTAAGTTAATAGTTTTAAATCTGTTAGTTAATAGGTTGGTATATTTTATTGTATTTAGTAGTTGACTGAATCGGGGTATTGTTTAGTATTAATAATTATAAAATTCTAGTTCGTTTATTATCGTAAGCGTTTATAAAAATAAGTTTTCGGGGAGCTTTAATTATTTTAGTATTTTTCCGCATAAAAGGAACTTTTAGAGTTTGTTAAGTTTTTGTTAATTTATATAATATAGTTATAAGTAATTTTAATTCGTTAATCGAAAAGTTTATTAAATTATTCCTAATATTTAAAATGTATTATAAAATGTAATACTTTAATAATAACTATACCGTAAATGTTATTAAATACTGCGTTTAAATAAGTTTGTTTTTTTATAAGTTATAATATACTTGAAAATTTCGGTTTAATAATAGGGTTACTCGAGATATTTAACGATATAATCGTAAATTTATCGTATATATTTAAGCATTTTTTATAAATATAATTGCGGGCATTAAGTTTAGCGTTAAAAATAACTTATATCCCGTAATTCTAATTATATTATTTCCCCGAATATGCGAAAAATAATAATATAATAAAGAACATTAATTTTAATTAGGGCGATGGGTATTATCAATTAAAGACTAGGTAAAAATTAAGATAATTACAGTAAAAATAATAAAAAATGTTAATAAATCACTTAGATTCCGTTACCTATTACGAATAGCTATATATTAGATACCTATAATTATGTAATAATATAAGATTAATTAATCGTATATTATCAGAACTATAAGAAAGCTATTGTTCTATATATATAAACACTAGACTATGTAAGCCTAAACTATAAAATGCTTAATATTAATATTAAAGGTATTTTAACTATCTTAAATTTAATTAATTATTTATACAGATTAACTAGGATTTAAAAGAATAAAATTTATAATTTATAATTGTTTCTACTCTTTAAAGATAATATAACCGTATTAATTAATTTATTAATTAATTAAATTACATTACTTTAAATCTTAAGTTTTTTTAAAACCTATTTTTGTTCCTTGTATTTTACTTTAAGCTGAATTTATTTTATTTAATTATTTTTTTACCGATTCTTATTCTTATCGAGATTTTAAACGGTTTTTATAATCCGGAATAGCTTTATAAATTATCGTTTATAATTCTTTTTATATTAAGGTATTATATAAATAAGCAAGTTATATAAGCGAACTCATTTATATTTTTAACTTTATATTTTTTTAATGTTAAATATAAGTTACTTAATATTAATAACCTAAAACGACTTATAAAAAATTAGGATAATTTAATTATTAAAGTTTAAAAACGAGACCCGAAACTTAATTCTAAAAAGTTATATTTTATATATAATATTCCCGAATTTATGTTAAAATCCTGATATTACCGGAGATACGGCTATATCGGTATTACCTTTAATTTACGAGCGTTAACGCCGACCGAAAAGAAATTTATTATTTACCGTATTTTTAATTTAAATCCGTAAATGTGTTTTATCAGGTTTTAATATAGTAAAAATATAAGAAATTTACTGCTTACTTACTAAGTTACGATAAATATTAATATTAAGTAAACGTTTAATTTCGTTATACTTTAAAAAACATTTAAACCGTATTTAAATCGAAAAATACATTACTAGAAGGTTGCATAGGGCAATTTAAAAAAATTTGTAAATAGTTTAAATTTATTTGAATTATAACCGTAAAAGACGGTATTATAACGAATAATATCTATTATTTCCATAAAATAAAGGTTTTAATATATTCTTTTATAATAATATATATAATAATTACAAATATTTTAAGACGTAATATAAATAAATAAATGTAATAAGAAAATAGGAAATACTTTATAATAATATTAGTTATTAATTTCTTAATATCACGTCTTATTTTTATTTATTATGCTTACCGGGAAAAATTATTTTTCTTATTAATTCGCTGATAACTTACTTTTACTCGCTTAAAAATTTACTATAAGCCAAAACGGCCGGAAACTAATTAAATTTAGTTTAAAACAAATTAAATACATAATAAATATATTAAACTATATATTAAAAATTCGAAATATCTTTTAATTCTTAATAGTTATAAAAGTTATTATTCGATCTAATTTAAAAATTACTGTAAAATTCATACTAGTATTATATTTTATATAATTACTTATTTTTCCTATCGGATTTAACTTATTAAAGTATTTTGTTTTTTCGTATTCAAACCCGTTTATTCCGTATATATTGCAGGTTTTACAATATATTATATTTTTTATAATATTAAGAAAAATTTTATAACCGGCTTTAATAATATATTAAAAACTGTTAGAATAATCGATAATATTAAATTAGGATTTGTAATAACGGGATATATTTTATTTACTTTAAATACGTTCTTTCCGAATTACAAGGTTTAATTATGCTTATATTACTCGGTTTCATTTAGGTTTATTATTTCCGTTTTTTTCCTTAATTAAGAAAACCTTTAAAAGTATTATAAGATAATTTATTAAAGACATTACATGTAAAAAAATAATAATAATTAACTAATAAGGCAGCTTACCGATAAAAATAATTAAATCGGTTAATTTTTTAATAATAAATAACTTACTACTTTATATAATATTTTCTATAAATAACGGGTATTTTCGTAAAACTAATTACGTTTATACTAAACGCCGGAAATCTAAAATCTACGTCTTTTAGGGGGGGGACGTGTATTATAAAAAAAGCAACGGCGTTTATATTTAAAAAAGAATATAATTATAAATAATTACAGTTAATAAAGGTTAAAAATAATCGTCCTAAAAACAATTAAACGAAAAAACAGAAATGTAATATTTATAAAAAGCTTAGATATAGTACGTATATTTATAAGAGAATTATAAAAACGCTTAATAATAAAAGTATTAGTTAATTTAATATAGTTCGTTATTACGAAATATTAAAAACCTACTTATTTATTTATATATCTCGTTTACTAATATGATATATTAAGTTAAATATTAAACTGCGAAATTTTTGTATTTATTACCGTTTATATTTAATTTTCTTAGTAGTTATTTATACGGTCGACATTAACCGTTATAAGGTTATTTAATTTTAAGTATTATTATGTTTATAAATTATATTATATTCCAAATGTAAAAGTAAACTTGAATTTTATAAATAACGTTAGTTAAATTAACAAAGGTTTCGATATTTTTTAATAGTTTTACAAATTTATAAAGTTTAAAAAATTTAAGTAAAACGTTGTCCGTAAATATTTTTTATTTACGGAATACGAGTATTTTATAATAGGAATTACCCTGTATATTATAATTATTTTAATTAATAATGATTCGAAAAGATATAAAATCAATTAAGGTAAAACTCGTAAAATTTATACGAGGTTATAAAGTAGTTGTTTTATACAGATTTAAGATTTATTATAAAGATTTTCTTTAGTATACTTATTAAAGAATATTAAGTTTAATAATGTCGAAAGTTATAACTATTACGTAATAATCGGTTGCGGATTAAGGCTTTCTGTAACTGTAAAAACTCTTAATAATTACCGTATTCGAAAATATTATGTAAAATACTTATCGTATATAAAGTAAACTCCTATTAAGATATCTAGCTATATAAAGCTAATCCGTTTACTATTTACATATACATAGGTAGTTTTATATAACCGCGACCGAAAAGCACCCCTTAAAAACCGTCCCTTAATAAGAATCGGAAAAACGCAATAGGGGTTACTAAATACACTAATAAATAATAGCTAAGTCTACGATTAATATAATTAGTTAGTTTCTAAAACTCCTACCCTCTCCGGTTTTCGCCAATACGGTGGCGGGGTTAAAGTCTTAATTAGTCAGCTCTTTTAAACTAGCGCTATTTAATAGAGAGCGTTACTATTCGGGCTATATTAATTTTTCTAAACGGGCTATAACTTACATATAACAGCTGTCGCCTCATAAATATTTCCGATAGTACCTGGAATATCACCCTATATTAATTAAGCTTAAAATTACACCTAAAATAACTGTTATTTAAAAATATTCTTATATGATAACCTTAATATTAATATTACGATATAAATATAATATTATTATATTTATAAAATTAATTATATTAATTATATTTTTATTTTAGAAAAAAAAATTTTTCAAGTACAATTTTATATAACTTTTAGGCGTTACTTATTAAATTTACCGTATCGTAAATGTTAACGTCGTTAATATTAAACTATTTCTTGAATTTTACATTATTACGGCCTTTACTAAAACGTTAAGGTTTCGTAAATAATAACCGCGGCGATAACGGAATAAAATATAATTCGCGCTACCGGTATAAAAACTTTTAAACCGCCGTTTTGGTAAATAAAATTAGTATAAACGTAAATATCGGCGTAGGTATAAACACCGGCGGCGTTCGTATTAAATTACTTATTACTATTATTCCTTTTCTTTAATTATTATTTTGAATGAAAATACGTTAAAAAAATGGGAATATTTTTTAATTATATTAGAGTTAATAACTTTTTTTTTTAAAGATTTATAGTATAAAATAATATAAAACGTTTGTCGTTAATACGCCGTAATTCTTTACAACGTTTAAAATAATATAGCCGCATCATTATACGGCCGATTTCGAAATTGTTAAATATATAATTTTATAATATTTAAAAGTAAATTATCGTAAATAAAATTTTTATCGGTCAGCTATTGCCGATTAATATTATTTTATTTAAACGGTTTAATGTTAAATTAATTTTTAATAAACCTAATCTTTTTTAATCTTTTTTTATATATAAAAAACCGTATTATATTTAGAAAAAATAATTATTAAAAAAATAAAAGAGTAATAGATAGGGAAATAATTACGTTATTAATAATAACATAATTTTTATTTTACGATAATAAATTGTAATAATTTCATAATATTATAAAAATAAATAAATGCGAAATTTGTTAAATATATATAACCGAAATACTTTTATCAGTTAGCAGGGGGTGCTAAGAGCACCTTAAATACGGAAACGGTCCCTTTAATCGGAAGATATATGTTGCGTTGTTAGGCTATAGAAAAGCTGTATGCGTACGAGAAACATATACAAGTTAGCCTATTATAACATATAATTAATATTTCCTATATTTAATAATTAAAAGTCATATTCGTTTAATTTACGTTATTACTAATTAATTAATTATTATTATGCCGATATAAGTTGTATATTAATAATAATTCTTCGTATATTTTAGTAATTATAGTAATAACGGTATTATTAACGTTTTTCGTTATTTATAACGGACCTAAAAATTAAAACCGTTTTTAAGGAGAATTCTAGCTTAATGGGTACGTTTTTAATATATAAAATTATATCGATTTTAATTAATTATTTCCGTAAATTGTTAGAGGAATAAAATTTAATATAAATTCGTAATATAATACGAAATAATATTTAAAGCGGTTTTTTAATCATATTTATATTTTCGGGAAAAACTTACGAAAAAGTTGATGATATTAATTATTTAACAAATACCTTTAAAATAACGACTTATAATAACTAAGCTTATAATTAAGATTTTACAGTATATATTTAAACAGATTATAAATACGATATTTTCCGAAAAAGTAATAAAGATTTTATAACCTAAATTTTAAAGTTAATATTTTTAACGATTAAAAAAAGCTTTTTTTAGGAAAGAATTTACGGAAATAGTACGTTAAGTTGGGTAAATCCGGTAAGGTATACGATAATAGATTTTTGATTAATATTTAACGAAAATATTATAAAAAGTTAAAGTAAATTTGGAAATCGGTAAAGAAATTATACGAATAGATTACAAGATAATAAAAATTATAATTTAAGGATAATAATATAAAGTTTTAAATATAAAGATAATGGTTATATATATTAGCGATTTATATATAGTATTAGTTTTTATTATAAAGATTTAGATAATTATGTTTTAAATAATAATAAAAGCCGAGATTAATAACGGTACGATTAATTATTAAAAAGTAACGAGTAATTTTTTAGATTATTAAATAATGATTTATTTATAACCTATATCGAAAAATATTAAGGTAACGTTTTTAACGTTTTACGGGATATCCGCGAACCTTTTTAATCAGGGTAATTTTAATTTAAAAAAAAAAAAAAATAACCTTTAACCGTAAGGAAGGATCTTAAGGCGTAAACAGAAATAAAATAGTCGTAAAAGTTTCCAAGTAAGTTAAAATCATAACAATAATAAACGAAAACGTTAAAAGTTAAACGTATAAAAAATTTATATAAAACGTACCTAAATCTTTATATAAATTACTTTAATATTATTAGGCGTTCTATAATAAGATTTTAACAAAATTTAAACTTAACAACGTAATTTTAATATTAATCTATAACCGAATTATTTCTAATTAATGCTTAAAAAAAATAATTATTTAAAAAATAAATTAACCTTTAAAAGGAATAAAACGGATACTAGAATATTTATTAATCCTTAATTAACGTAATATAATAAATGCTATATTTTATTTCTTAAAAAAGCTAGTTTATTTTAAAATTAAAATTTAAAATATATATCCCTAATCTTAATAATAAATTCCTAAACTATAAGAAAACAATTTAAAATAACCGAATAGACGTAAAAAATAATTTCGGTGCGATTAAAGAATATAAAAAAGTAAATATACTACTTTAAAAGCCTAAAAATCTAAAAATCTTACGTTTATATATCGTAACTTACTATAAAAACTTCGTATGCAAGGTCGTTAGGTTCAAGCCGTATTATCCAGGCTAAGCCAAAGACATAAAGTAATTACACTAATAATTAACACAATAGATACTCTACCCAGTATCTTCGAACACGGTACCTATCAATGGTTTTCGCGGTGAAAAAACTTCGTATATAACCTAGTATTTTTCCGGCAATTTTAAAAAAATATACTAATAAAATAACGGAAAAGTTAATAACTTTATTTAAAATAAATATAATCAAATAATTAGTACGATAATAAATAAATTTAATTAATTCATTTTTAAAAATATTAACGTCATAATTACTTATATCATTTTCGCCTCCTATAAATAGAACGGTAATTTAAATATAACCAAACTATTACCAATCGATAACGGTATAATTTAATACCTAATATTAAAATACCTAGGGCCTAAATAATTACCTAGTTATAATTATATATAAAGAGAATACGCTGAAAAAACCCCATATTAATTAAATATTAAGTATATAATAAAACGAAGGTTAAATGGTAAATACGCCGAAAACTAAAAAAAAAAAGCTTTTTAATTAAAGTGACAAATCGTTATAAGGTTTATAAATATTAAAAAAAACCCTGAAAAATATAAATACGTTATATTCGCTATAAACAAATTCTTAGGTTTTAGTTAAAATATTTACTTTAAAAACCGAAAATAAAATATACTAATTAAAACGTTCGAACACCTTTTAAAAGGCTTAAAAAACTAAAATAAGGTTTTTATATAAATAATCCAATATAATAACAAAATTTTAAAAAATTACTAATTTCGAAATATATTACAATCACCTTTTTTAAAATTAAATTTATACCCATAATATCGTATACCCAAGTTTAAATTAAAAATATAAAACGTTTAAAAATATATTTAAGGAAAAAATAATTACGATATAAAATAACGTTAAGTTACACTCGTTCCTAATCGTATATATGTTTAAAACGGTAATATACTTAAATAATCGTACCCTTTAATACGCATTTTTTTAATAAAACCTCTACGAAATTTACTATACTTAATTAAACACTTTAATAAGCTTCTTTACGAATATACGGATATATAACTTACGCTATAATAATTACCGTTATAAAAAAAAACTAAGATTTTAAAAATTAACTCCTAGAGCTTAAATTAGCTTTTTAATCGGGTATCAATTTCTAAATATTTACGAAATTTGAAACCCGTTAAGTAATAAAGGTGTAATTATTCGAAACGTGTAATTTAACGAAAAAGTTATTTTTTTAAATAATATTAAAAATCTTAAAAATAGCTTTTTGTACGTTATAAAAGAAAAGTTATAAAAATTATTACGATAGGTAAAAATACCTAATTAAGGCCTAGGTTACTTAAATATATAGATATAAAAAAAGACGAAAATTTAAGCGGAATAATTTAATTACCGGTTAAATAAAAAGGGTAATTTTAAAGTGGTAGAAGCGTACAAGACGTAAGGAAAAAGAAAAATACACCTATTCGTATAAAATTAATTACCTTTATATAATTATTATATTCGAACTATTTCCGTTTTTTGAATTATTTTTTTATTAATATTTACTTTAATGACTATTATAATTATTACGTTAACGGAACTAATAAAGGTAACTTTAAATTTCAATTACGTTATTTAACTTAAAATAATAGTAAAAAACGAAAATACTTTATAAGTTATAAACGCAAAATTCCTATACGTTTTGGATCGAAAAAATAATTATCGGTACGATTATAAAATATAAAAAACCGCGTTTATTATAAAACGAATAATCGGTTAATAAATTACGGAAATTCAAAAATTTGAATTATTTAAAATACGCGTTATTTTAATCCAAAAAATTTAAATACGAAAATAAATAAAATCATTAAGTTACGAAACTAAATATATAAACACGATTTATTATTATTACCGCGAAATTATAAAAATTTAAATATATATCTTTTAAAAAAGATATTTTATAAAACCGAAAAAGTTTATTTATAAAAATATAAAAAGATATAATATTAAAAAATTATGAATTAATTTTTATTAAAAGGAAATAGGTTTTAAGATAGATATAAATATAACTGGTTATTAAAATATAAAATACGTCTTAAAGACAATTAATAATTAAAGAACGGTTATAATAATAAATACGTATTTATTATAATTAGTAAGTTCTTTAAAACCTTAATCCTTATTACGGCTAAATTTAATTTAAATTTAAGTAGTATAATACTATTAACGATTTTGTTAACGCTTAGTTAGTTTATAAAATATATATAAAAATATCTCTAGAATATCCGTAATATAATAAAACTTTTCTAATTAAAAAAGTTTTATATAACTTAAAGAAATTATTATTATTATAGCAGAGAGATTTTACTGGAACGTTTAAGAAACAAAATTTTAATTTCGTTTTTTATAAACTTTATTACTTTATTCGGTAAAAAATACTAATTTTTTGATATAAACAATATCGCTATAATATACCGTAAGGATAATTAAGACCTCGTCGATTAATTAATTTAATAAATATAGAAACGACATACTCTTATAAAAAGTGAAAATTTATAATAATTCCTTAATATCGAAAGAATTAAAAAAAAATTTAATAAGGAAATCTCATTATTTTAATTCGATTTTATAAATAAACTAACTAACTTAATCTTTAAAAGAACCTAAATTCCATTTTAAAAACGCCTATAACTAACGTTGAGTTATTACTAAATCTTAATTTAACTTGTTTAAGCTTTATTAATATATACCAAAAAAATCGGTTTTATTCTTTATATAATAATTAATATATAAGCTAATATATCTTTTACCGTATTTTAACTTCCCAGTTTTAACCTAAGCTTTAACGAAATATATTATAAAACTGCTGATTAAATTATATTATACGTAATCGAAATTAAAACGTTAAGGTTACAATTTAAAAAAGTAAATTTATTAAACATTTAAAACAACGTTTTTTTACGGATAATACGCTCGATCGAAAAAGTTTTTAAGTTTACGTTATAAAATTATTTAAAAAAGTACTAGGATAACGAGCGAATATATAAGATATAGTAATTATTTTTATAATAAAAACGGAGTTATTATTTTTTATATAAGTTATATAAAAAGTTTTATTTACTTTTTAATTAATTACAGAATTAAAAATTTCTCTAAATATTAAACTATTAAATATATAATACGATAATTAATAGATTATACCGTTTATTAACGCCGATATCGCCTTATTATAGACGAAATTATAGTACGTAAATATATATAATTACTGGTTACGAAAAGCCGTGGAAAAAAACTTAATTAGAATAAATTATACGTTTACAGGCCATATATTAGTTAATAGATTAATTAAAACTTTATTACGTAAATTATTTAAGCATTTTAAAAAATACTTAGGATTGGTAGATATTACGGAAATTTTAGAACCGTAAATGAATGTTTTGGAAATAATTTTAAAAAAGCAATTAATGAATTAAGAGGATTTAATTGTCGAAAGAAAGGTAAAATAGAAAGCTGTTATTCTAGGAAATGATAATATGTAAGGGTTAACGGTATGAATATTTTAGGGCGTCAAGGGGGTGTATTAACTTGCAGGGGGTGTTAAGTGAACTTTAAATATAGAAAAGGTCCCTTTAATCGGAAAATATATATTCCCTTATTAGTTTACAGAAAAGCTGTACGCGTACGAGAAACATACATAAGTAAACCTAATGTAATACATAATTAATATCCCTTATATCTAATAGTTTTTACCCTAAATATACGGTTTATTCATTAAACGAATCGTTATATCAATCCGTTATTTTTTTAATTACATATTTAAAAAATTTATTAAGTTTTAAAAGATTTTATACGTATTTTATAAATTATTTTTAATATATTTATAATTAGTTTAGATAAATAATATAATCCAGATTTTATAATTAACGTATTATAAAATGTAATAATTAATTTATTTATACTAATATAATATATAAATAATTTTAATATATTTAATAATTATTTTATAATTTTTTAAAAATCGTTAATTAATTAAATGTATACGTTATTAAAGTTAAATTCGGTTTATAAATATATTATATATTACTAATATAAAATTTTTGTTTATATATATTAAAACCCTTTATAAAAAACATATTTTATATTTTTATAACTTTTATTACAATAAAACGGTTAACACGATATAATTACTTATAATTTTCAGCAATTCTTAGATTATCATAGTAATTTTCGATATTATTAATATTATCGTGATTTTTAAACTTATTTTTTTTATATTTAACGTAAAAAATAACATTGTTATTAACATAAAAAATATTTAATTATTATTACGTAAAAGAAAAATATTTCCTAATTACTTTTTTAAATGTTTTTTAAGAATCCGACAATAATATATGCGGCTATATAATATTTATTATATTTAAAAATTCAACGTAATTTTTCATTAGTTAATTATATTACTTTTTAATTTCGTAAAAAATAATACGGAAATAATTATTAAATATTAAACCTTTATAAGTAACGCCGATAATGTTATTAAAAAATATATAATAACGGTTCGTTTTATACGTATTATCGAAATTTAAGCTTTTTAACTACCGTTTTTATATTTTTACGTATTAAAAATAAATTTATATAACGGCGCTAATACGGTGAAAACTTTTAATATCGTAAATATCATAAAAAAAAAAAGTTTTTCGAAATTTTTAATAAACGTTTAAGTTTTTATATATCCGTTAAACATATTAAACTATACCCATTAAAAATAAAAACAAATATTTTTAAAGTTTAAAGTATAATTAAAAAAAATTTTTATTAACGTATTTAATATATTACAAAATATATAACGTATTATATAAGCTCACAAACTTAACAAACTTACAAGCCGTTTTTTAACATCTTTTAATAATAAATTCGAATTAATTAATTATAATATATTAAATGAATTAAAATTAATCGGATATATTTATTAAACTTCTTTATAACTTTTTTATAAATACGTATGTTATATTCGTACTTATTACAACCGTTACACTTCCTTTCTTTCGTTTTAACCCTTTTAAAATGATTATCTTTAGCCGTTATTAACTATATTTTAATATCACCCTTTTTTTTTCTGCTAAAAAAATTTATTTTTCTGATATAGTAAATATTCTTTTTTGTAAAAAAATGTTTATTTTTAATTTTCCAAAGTTTATTTTAGATATAATTCGTTTTATATAATTAAATAACTTTGTATGAAAATGACAAATTAGTTTTTATTAAAAAATTAACCGATTTAATAATTTTTAGCGGTAAATTACTCTGATAATTTCTAATTTTTTTTAAATAATGTTTTTATTTTATCGCTTGTTTAATATTTTTAAACCTTTTCGTAAACGGGACACGAATAACACCCGCAGAAATTAACGGCAAACAACTGACGTAAAGATAATTAAAAAAATTTCGAATTCGGAAAAGATAATATTGAAATTAAATAAAATAAAATAAATTTTCGTATATGCGGATGTAATATTATCGGACGTTATGATAATTTTAAACGTATTATAAAAACCGGTAAAGAATTTTTTTTAATAATATAAATATAATAAGGTTGTATTAAGCTTGTAATATATAACGAATAAATGCGGTTAAAAAATACATGAAAAAATTAAAACTTATATGAAAAATATTTAAATATATAAAATATAATAATATTATAATTAAGATAACGTATTAAACAAGCGAGCTGCGTAAACAAGCGAGCTGCGCGGTTTTTAGCACTTTGTAACAATTAATCCAAATAACTTAATAATAACATATCGCATTAATTCTAATTAATCGGATTCTTTTTCGCTAAAAGTTGTTATAGCTTTTTTATAAGTACGCGTATTATGTCCGGGCTTACTGCAAACGTTACACTTCCGTTTTTTCGTTTTAACCTTTTTATAATAATTACCTTTAACCGTTATTGGTTGCATTTTTCTATTATTTTTTTCCTTTTCGGCCAGAAAAGCTTATCTTTTTTATATTGTAAGTGTTCCTTTTTTTTAAAGACGTTTGTTTTTGGTTTTCCGATATTTGCTTAAGATATGGTTGGTTTCGCGCAATTAGGCGGTTTTTTGTTTAAAGAAAGTAATTTTATACCAAAATACCAGCTGATTTTTGGTTAAAAGATTAACCGATTTAATAATTCTTGTCGGCAAGCTACCCTGGTAATTTTTAATTTTTTTTTATAAATAACGTTTTTATTTTTTAGTTCTTTTTAATATTTTTAAGGGTTTTTACGGGCGGGGAAATAAAACCGGCGGAGGTTAACGGGGAGACGGTTAACGTAAATATAACTGGAAAAATTTCGAATTCGGAAAAAACGGTATTAAAATTAAATAAAACGAAATTAATTACGATAAGTCCGGATTTAATATTATCGGACGTTATAGCAATTTTAAACGTATCGTAAAAACCGGCAAGGAAATCTTTTTTAATAATATAAATATAGTAACGTTATATTAAACTTTCGATATATAATAAATAAACGCGTTTTAAAAAAGAAAAATAAAATACGTTAAAAAGTTAAAATTTATATAACAAATATACAGGTATATAAAGTATAATAATGTCGTAATTAATATAATATTTTTCGAATTTTATTAAATAATGGTTTTTATAACCGTCGAAAATAAAAAAACGTTTCGATTTTTTTGTACGTATTCGGATATATTAATCGAAATATTAAACTTATTTTAAACCTAATTTATTTGTTATTTAAATATTATTATTTCATATAATTTTTTAACCGGTTATTAATAATAAATTATTACAAAACCATAACCTAAAGTAATTTTTCCCGGCCATAATAATAAATAACGGTACAATTTAATTTTAAAAATTAATAACTTAAATAATTATAACTTATTTTTTATTTTTTTATTAAGTTTATTTAAATTTTTTACGTTTTTCGGTATTGGTAATTACTATATCCGTTAGTATAAAAAACCTTATTAAAAATCCAGTTTCGTTAAAATTATAAATATCCTTTTCCGTAATGTCGTATTTTGCGATAATAACCCGAATAAAGTCGAATTATTTACGAAATATTTCTGGATTTTCGCATAATACCCGTTAATAATTAATTTTCTAATTTAAACGCGTTTAGAATTTTTATTACCGTTTAACAAAGTTCGACGCTTATTTAATTCCGACGCGTTCCGTAATACGCTAAGCTAACAATAAATTAACCATATTTTTAACGTACTAAAACCGGATAAGAAACGTTTATATATCTAAATCAAGGATTTAATCGATAATGGATTTCTCTTCGATCGGCGTTAATTTTCGCAAATTAAGTACGGTATCAAGTTAAGCAAGTTTGTTATTATATCGGGATTTTAAAGTAAAAGGTATAACCGTATATATAAAACCAAGTTTTATATAAGAGAGTTTAAGGTTTTTTTTTTAACCTGAACAACTAAATTTATTTTAGCTTTTTTTATAAGCCGCTTTATAAAGGTGGTATTAAGAAATGAATAATTAAAGTTAAATGGTAAGAAAGTTAAAAAAACCGCACAGCTTGCTTGTCCGCGCAGCTCGCTTATCTAATACGTTAATATTTTTCAAATTTTATCGAATAATAACTTTCGTAACCGTTAAAAATAAAAAAACGTTTCGATTTTTTCGTACGTATGCGAATATATTAATTAAAGTATTAAACTTATTTTAAATTTAATTCATTTTTTGATTAATTATTAATGAGATATTATTACGAAATTAATACCTAATATAATGTTTTCATTATAATAATAAATAACGATATAACTTAATTTTATCAATTAGGAATTTAAATACTTATAACCTATTTTTTATTCTTTTATTTAGTTTATCTACATTTTTTACGTTTTTCGGAATTAATAATTATTATACCTGTTATTATAAAAAGCGTTATTAAAAGTCTAATCTCGTCGACATTATAAATATCTTTTTTATAATACCGTATTTTACGATAATAACCTAAATACATTCGAATTATTTATAAAATATTTCTGGATTTTCGCATAATATTTTTTAAAAATCGATATTTCGATTTAAAGGTATTTCGAATCCTTGGTTTATTTAACAAAATAAAATCCTTAATTAACCTTAATACGTTTTATAGTATATTACATAAATAGCATATTCGCTATATTTTTAACGTATTAATGCTGGATAAAAAACGTTAACGTATTTAAATTTAAAATTCGATCGATAATAAATTTCTTTATAGTTAGCGTTAATTTTTGCAAATAAGAAATAATATCGGCTCTAGTGTATTAACCGTAATATTAGGTTTTTAAAGTAAATTCGAGAACGATATAAATAACATATAACTTTTTAAAATTAAATTTCAAGTTTTATTTTTTAATTAGAATAATTTAATTTGTTTTAAACTTTTTATAAAACGTTCTATATTATTAATATTAATAATTAAGAATTAAAATGAAGTAATTAAAATGTTAATAAAAAACAGCTTGCGAACTTATTTAACTTACGAATTTATCTAATGCGTTATTAATAATAATTATAGTCTAGATATATATTTTTATATTTTAAACAAAACGACGACCGTATAAATAATTTATATTACCGGAAACGATATAATTAGTTTTATAACGCGTTTTATTATAAAATTTAAATATGTATTTTAAACCGGTAAATTTATCAACTTTAATTATATTAATAAATAAATAATCGTTTTTATATATATTATTTATTTTAGTATTATATATTTCGTTTGTTCGAAAAGTATTATAATTATAATAAAGGTAATATCGTAAAAGCTGTTTATTACGTTAATTAAAACCGTTACGTTTAATAAAATAATAACGGTTTGTATAAATAAAACGGTTAAAAATTTCCATATTTTCGATTATTATATTATAAAATAAACTATTATTGATATTATTTACTGGTTATAAAAAAACGATTAAAGCATGTTTATAATTTATTCATAAACCTCCCGGCCTGGAAAAATATTATTACGAAACGTAATTATAAATTATTATTATTAAATATAAAAATATAATAATAATTTTCGTTAATAAAATAGAAATATAAATTTAATAAAAATTATATCGGATTACATATAATAACGATAATAAAATAATGTATAGAAATTAAGGAAAATAATTAAGTTTTAACGGTTTTTATTATAAATAAAAAACAAGGAAGTACCAGGGCTGCGACCGCATGGCATACAGCTAGCAGGGTAGGGCTATAGCCCGTTTAGAAAAATTAATATAGCCCGAATAGCAACGCCCTTGTTGGAACGGTGGCCCAAGCTAGATTTCAACCAGCTATCGCCTGTAATTAATTGAATCAGAGTGATATTTATAGTATTAATAATTAATATAATTACTTCGTATTTTTAATTTAGCCTAAATAATACAACGTAAACTTAATGACCTTGTATAGTTACTTATAATGTTTATAAGAATTTAAAACCATTTTTAAAAATGTATTTAAATTATTAAATAAATAAAAGAAAAAAATTTAAATCGAGGAACAATTATAAAATAATCTACTTTTTTAAAAAATATTACTTTTATTTAATTATTCTTTAAACTAAATTAATCATAAAAGGCATTTATAGCGAAATCTTTTAACAGTTTAAAAAAGAGGTAAAAAGATCGTTAAAAAATTAATATAGAGATTTTACTAACTATATAATAATAATAAGTAAAAAAAAGAATCGAAAATACGTTTAAAAGGCTCGAGATTTCATATTATAACGAAATTTTAATATTATATATAAAAGTAATTTTAATTGTTCTTAACGTAAAAATGTATTTTAACGTACCGCATTGGGCTTTATAATAGTTAGAATAATTTAAGAATAAAAAATAAAAAATACAAATACTTATTATTAATATAATCCGCCAGAATGAAAAATTAATAATAAAAAATATTAGGATAATAGAGGATAATAAATTAACTTAAAAATTGCGGAAATTAAAATATAATTATTAATAATTGCTAATACATATATATAAATTATATAAAAAAAGTAATAATAATAAAATTAACAAATTTATTTAAACTAGTTAAAAGAATATTAAGATTAAAAAGAAGAGTTATATAAAAACCGGCTAAATTAATAAATAAATAATATAGTACGGTTTAAAAACTATTTGATATAATAAAATTAAATAAATCGATTTGTAAGTATATAACGCGAATATAGTAAGTAAAGGGTTAACATTAAAAATATAAAAGCGATATAATTAATAAAATTAGTAATAATATTCGTAGTAATATATTTTGATAGAAAATAATAGAATGATTAAACAAATAGTTTCGTAGACTTAATTGTACGAATAAATATATTTATAATAAAAGACTCTTCATTATTATAAATAGTATATTTATTAAATATAAAAAAGGTTAATATATATTATAATGCAATCATTATTAAAAGATTATTATCAGTAACGTACTATATTACCGTAAGAGCTAAACCACCTCGTAAACCGCGTTTCGGCATTTTGCGTAAAAAAATTTATATTAATTAATTATATTTTTCTACTACTTCTTTCCGTTTCGACTAAAACAACTTATCCCTTTTATATAATAAATATCCCTTCTTTTTAAAAACGTTTATTTTTAATCCTTTAATAATTGCTTAAGATATAATTCGTTTCGCAAAATTAAGTACCTTTTTTTCGAAAAAAAAGAATAACTTCGTATAAAAATAATAAATTACTTTTTATCAAAAAACTCGGCGATTTTACGATTTGTATCGACAAGCTACCTTAATAATGTTTAATCCTTATTTGCAAATAACGTTTTTATTTTATTACTTGCTTAATATTTTTAAAAGTTTTTGTAAACGGGAATCAAACAAAACCGGTAAAAATAAACCGGGAAACGGTTAATATAAACATAAATCAAAAATTTTCGAATACGGAAAAACCGGATTTAAAATTAAATAAAATAAAGCCAGTTTTCGCAAATCCGGATTTAATTTTATTAAACCTTATAATAACTTTAAACGCGTTATAAAAGCTAATAAAAATTTTTTTACACTATATAAATATAATAACGTTATATTAAATTTTAGATATATAATAAATTAACACGTTTTAAAAAAATCCCTTAAAAAGTTAAAATTTATACGAAAAATACGTCAATATATAATATATAATAATATCGTAATTAACGTAATATTTTACGAATTTCATTAAATAATACTTTTCGTAACCGTTAAAAATAAAAAACCGTTTCGATTTTTCGGTATACGTTCGAATATATTAATCGAAATATTAAATTTATTTTAAATTTAATTGTTCGTTATTTAATTGTTATTATTAAATACGACTTTTAAATTAGTTATTAATATTAAATTATTATAGAATTAAAACTTTAAATGATTTTTTTCCGTTATAATAATAAATAATAATATAACTTGAGTTAAAAAATTAATAATTTAAATAATGATATTTTATTTTTTATTTTCTTATTAAATTTATTTAAATCTTTTATGTTTTTCGATGTTAATAATTATAATATACCTTATTAAAAAAATTATTAAAAGTTTAATCTCGTCGAAATTATAAATATCGTTTTTTATAATACCGTATTTTAAGATAATAACTCCAATAAATTCGAATTATTTGCAAAATATCTGTAAATTTTCGTATAAAACTTATTAATAATTAATATTCCGATTTACGTATATTTGGAATTTTTTTTGCAGTTTAACAAATTTCGATACTTAGTTAATTCGGAATATATCGTAACGTATTAAATTAATAATGAATTCACAATATTTTTAATATATTAAAGCCGTATAAAAAACTTACTCATATTTAAATTAAAAATTCGTTTAGCAATAAATTTCTTTTCAGTTACTATTAAATTTTGTAAATTAAACAAAATATCAGCTTAAACGCGTTAACCGCAGTATTAAGCTTTTAAAGTAAATTCGGGAACTTTGTAAAGAAAATATAACTTTTTAAAATAAAGTTTCGGGTTTTATTTTTTAACCTAAATAACTAAATTTATTTTAGATTTTTTTATAAAACGTTCTATATTATTAGAATTAAATAATTGCTCATACAGATTAAATAGTAAATATATTAATAACAACGGCTTGCGATATGGTTTAGCTCATAAGGTGGTGTAGTACGTTATATAATTTTAATTCAGTTTTAGTACAAACTTAAAATAACATTAAAAGAGTTATTAAAAGAAAGAAAAACATATAATATTAAAAATTAAAGTTATTACAAAAATATATAAATTAGAAGTGTAAATAATTAAGAGAATTAAAATTATTAGAAGATATATATAATATATAAAAATTATTTTAAGTTTTTTAAAAAGGTTTATATATTAAAAAAAAACTATAACATAACGAAAAACACGATGTATAATAATTGAATAAGTTTTAAAAATAATAATAAACGTTGTAAGCGATAATTCTATTACTATATAACGACTAAATAAAAAAATTGCGATATATATAATTGTTAATGATATTTATTTATAAATAATAAATAAAAAAAAGTTACTATATAAGAATTTATTTCTATAATATCGAAAATCACCGAATAATTATCTATCTTAGTATCTTCTTTAATTCTTAAACGTTTAAAACCCCCGTTATAACTAATTATATAAGATAGCGTTTTCGAATATAACTTAGATTAACATTTTTCTAAATAACCTCAGCTTAAAAAAGCTAAACTATCTCAAAGCTCTGGCGTTATTATTATATCGATAACAATTTAAATAATTAGCAGCTTTTAAAATTAATTTAATTCATTTTCCTATCTTATTATTATTAATTACTTTATTTAAAACTCGCATTATGTTTTTTATACGCTTTTAATAGGAGAATACAATACTTAAATGTTTTTGAAAATATTTATATAAAATAAATAATACATATATATATCTAAATACTTTAATAGAAGTACTTTATATTTTATCGAAAATATTAAAATATAAAATATATTTATAGCAGTAAATAAGTTAACCGTAAATTTAATGACTTTAAAACCTTTATTAAGAAGCATTTTTATTTCTATATTGTTTTATTATTAAAATATACTATATTTTAACAAAAATGTAATTACGCTAATATAAAAGATTAATTAAACATAACTCTTATTATTTACGGTAAATTAAGGATATAAAATAATTATCCTAATAATTACTACTATAAATATAATACTTAAAATTTTCGAATATAGTAATAATTATTAGTTTTTACGGTTAAAATAAATTATACGTTTCGGTCCGAAAAATCTTACTTTAAACCTGATAATAGATTAATACCGATAAATTTAGACCTTAATAAACCTTATACCCTTTAATTAGTTCGCTACGGAGAATTTTTTTAAAGGTAATGATTTAGAAAATATTAAGCTTTCCGCCGTAAAGCTTGAGTCCGTATAACTGCGTAGTAACTTTTCGGTAACTATATAACTATTTAATCTTAGTCGATTTTACGGCATTTTTTTTTATAATTTTAACAAATTAAAATTATTAAAATATATTCGATAAATTTAATTATAAGGTTTGAATATTTCGTATAGCGGAAATCTTAATAAAGACAGGATCCATTCTATTATCTAATTTAAGTAAAATAATGGGCTTATTATATTTTATTAATATTTTTATCGATAATCATAATTTTGCCCCAAAAAAAGTTTTAGTTCTAATTTTTAATTAGAATTAAATTTATAGCTGTAAAAATGATCAATTTTTCGTAAACTTATACCAGAAAATATGTAAGTTATAAATGAATTATCAGTAAAATAAAAAAATTGTAATAAGCGATATAACAACGTAAAAGTTTAATTTTTAAATTAATATAAATTAAGGAATTACGAACGATATTTTATCCAGCTGTTCCAGATTACGAAGAGCGTTTAAAATTCCCTTTAACATTGTAATAAATAAAAGATACGAAAAAGTTAGAGTTTAATACACTTTAATAATTCTCCTTAAAGAAGACGTCACCGTAGAATCAAATTAAATAAATGGATAAATTGTACTATCGGTTATTAAGCTTTACTAAACCCTAACCCTTTTATAAACGTCTTATTTTAAGGAAACTTTAAACTACCTAGTTATGCGTTTATCGACAACTATTCTTAACGGAATTCTGGACGATTTTCGCAATCCGGAATAACCGGACAAACTATCGCTTATAATCCTCCAGCTTATATCGATTTAAAACTTAAATTTCGACGGTGTTATACCCGTTATTATTATTTTTTAATTTTGATAATAATCTTTTTATAAGCCGGATATTTTTTAATATAAACTTACGTAAAAATTACTTATTTTTACGGTTTTAAAATAAATTATATTTAAAAATTAAGAATAAAACCTGATTTTTTTCAGAAAAATTATTAATATTAATAAAGATATCGATATATTTTGTTTGGTTAATTATTTTATTTAAATCGGGTAACTTAATCCAAACCGTTTCCGTTAAGATTCCGGATATACAAAATACCCTAAAATTTGTCGAAATTAAAAAGGTTATAAAACTAGCGAAAGGTTGTAAAATAGCTATTTTATACAAACTTAAAATTTACCGCGAAAAGTTTAACATTTTTTAAATTATTAAAATTCCCCTTATTAAATTAACTAAAAAGTTTAAAATTTATTAAGGTCGAACCTTATCGGCATTACGTAATAATCGCCTTCGGGATAAGGTTTTTCGCGATCGAAGTATAATTTATTATTACAGTAAAAACTATTAATAATTATCGTATTCAAAAATATTAAGTAATGTATTTATCGTATTAATTGTTAATATCATTAGTTCGTATCTTTGATTTAACCTAAATAATACGGTTTAAACTTAAAAGCTTTATAATATATTTTAATAATTAAAATAATATAATTTATTAATTTAATAAATTAGTATATATACTTACTTCTTTTTTAAAAAGAATTACGATAATATACGTTCGTACTTAATGAATAACTTAATTAAATAAATGTTATTAATATCTTAATATTATATACATAATAATAAAACATATTATAAAGAAATTTAACTTATTATTACAAATTTTAATATTTTAATTCGTTAAATAAATAACTATATATATAAAGAATATACGAAAATATAAGAAAAACTAATTAAATTATTTAAATAATACTATAGTTATAAATAGCTTATTAGAAAGAAACATTTAAAAAAATTAAGAAATCATTTTAAAAACGGTAATATAACGACATTTTATGTTATTTATTTAGTAAATAGTTAAAAGGTATTTAAAAATAAAATTATAATAAGATATTAAATTGTTAATGCTATATTTAATATTTTTTGGATATTAAACTATATAAAGATATAATTTAATATTAATTACGGATATTTTAATTATATTATCGTAGAACGAACGATAATTTTTATTTTTTAAAATTAAAAACCGTTTTTTTGAAATACCTTACATACTACCTTAAATTTATATAAAGGTTATAATTACAGTTAAAATAAATTAGGTAATAAATAAATAGCAGTTTATATAATTAATTATAAGCTATTTAACTGTTTCGTAATATTTACTGAGTTTATTATTATATTATTAATTCGTATTTAAGTTATAAATAAATTTTCCGAACGTATTTTAATATTTTCGTTATATCTTACCTTAACGACCTAGTTATTTATTTAAAAATATAAGAGCTATGAAAATACATTATTAAAAATATCTAAATTTAATTAAACATTTATAATTTAACTAACTCGGAAAAAGATATTATAGTTAATAAAAATTATATATTAAAATAAATATAAACACCTTATTTTAATTAAACCTTTGTCAGATATTTAGAACAATTATTAGCTCACTAAGCTACGAACCCCTTTTAGGTCGTATCAGCAACTGTTATTAAATAGCTTCTTATCAGGATTTATATAGGGTCCTATCCTAACCTAGTTTTCTTCCCTACATGGGATTATATTCTTACAATTACTTCCCTTCCCAAAGGCCTTAGTCTTTAAAGCCACCATATCACCCTCCCGTACGACCGGATTTCTATGCAGGATCTTTTTGCCTAATAGTAACTACCCGTATTTAACTAAATCTGATAATAATATTTCTAGCTAAACTTTATTTAGCTAAGGCTAGGGGGAAAAGCCCTATCGTAATTTTCCTTATAAATTAAAGCAGCATAATACGTACAAAAATAAAAGGTTTAGGCGCAACCCATAACCTCCGACCGATTTATTTTTGGTCTTATCGCCTTATTTTCTGGCGGTATAAGTTTTTTATGCGCGTTATTTTGCGCGATTTTAAATTTATTTATTCGGCTTTTTCTGGCCATTTATTCGGTTTTTTTGCTTTTTAGATATTCTGGTACGTACATATTTTTGGTACGACTTAATATATAACAAAGGTAATTAATCCCATAACACCCCCGTAATAAGTAATTAATCTATATTAGAAAATACGCCTTCTGAAGGAATTAAATTATTAACCTATCGGGCGTTAAGTAAGTCGCTGAAATAATTGTTAAATATTTAGATTAATTATTAGTTTATTAAGTTACGAACCCCTTTTAGGTTATAGCAGCGATTGTTATTGGACAGTTTCTTATTAGGATTTATATAGGGTTCTATCCTAGCCTAGTCTTCTTAGCTACAGGGGGCTGTATTCTTACAACCTTAAAAGAGTAATTATTACCGGTGCGAAAAAATAAAGATATATTAAACTCGTTCAATATTATTAATAATTAAGTTATTATTATAACAACTTTTTCACCGTAAAAACCATTAATAGTTGCCGTATTCGAAGATACTAGGTAAAGTATTTATCGTGTTAATTATTAGTATAATTACTTTATATTTTTGGCTCAGCCTGGATAATACGGCTTAAACCTAACGACTTTGTATTATAACAACTTTTTAATATTATTAATTGAATTTATAAAAGAGATTTATAAATGTTACTTCCCGACGTATTTAAGGACGTAAATATACGTATATTAAAGAATTAATTTTCATACAGTGTAGATTAAGACTAATACTATTAAAAATCGATGTTTTACAACCAAATTTAAAATAATAATTTAAGAACGAAACAGTTAAGGAAATATATATCTTATTTTTGTTTATTTATATAAATTATAAAAAATAAAATTAAATTACTTTATTAATAATCAAAATTCTCTAATTAATATTAAGGCGTTTAAAATATTTAAATATTATTTAAAATATAATTAAAATTGAATTAAGATATATATATAATTAAAATAAATTTTATGCTTTATAATTATTAAAAGTTAATTCGATCATAATTCCGATGTTCGAAATATTATTTAATGTTTAATCAATTTATTATATATTTAAAAAATTAAAACATAAGTAAATAAATATTATTACTAAAACCGGGCTAAAAAGTCTTTGTAACTTAAATTTAATAAATAGATTTCAACTAAATGTTAAAAAGATATTTATAATAACGATAAATTATAATTTAAAATATATTTATATTATATTTAATATAATAATTAAAATGCGATTATAATAATTTATATTAAGTTTAAAAATATATAGAGGTAATATTACGAAATTTATAAAAATATTAATTATATAAATAGAAAACAGTGTTTAAAATTTTAAAATATTATAATAGCTGAACAATTATAAACCTAGGTACTGCTTTTAATTACGATAGGTTTAAGTATTTTGTTATAATTAATGTAAAAACATATCTAACTCGATTATGGTTTAAAACTTCGTTTTTTACATAGCGCCAGCTTAGAAAGCTAATTATTTATAGCTTCGATTATATTACCGCGTCAGCGATAACTAGAATAATTAACGCGTTTAAAAAAAATATAAATTAATCGTATATTTAATATACTTCTTTATTACTGTATTTTTATAACTTATATTACATTTTTCCCGCTTTTATTAAAAAGAGATACTTTTGAAAAAAGTATAGTTAAATTAATTTTATATTATTCTATACATACCTATTTAATGCAAGGTTATTAGGTTCAGGCCGAATTATCCAGGCTAAACTAAAAATATAAAGTAATTATATTAATAATTAATTCGATAAATACTTTATCCAGTATTTTCGAATACGGCAATTATTAATGGTTTTTACGGTAATAATAAATTATATTTCGGTCGCGAAAAGCCTTATCCCGAAACTGATTGCGCAATGCCGATAAGCTTCGACCCTGATAAACCTTATGCCCTTTGGCTGGTTTAATAGGGGGAATCTTAATAACTTAAAAGATATTAAGCTTTTCGCGGTAAACTTTAAGTCCGTATAAAATGGCTGCTTTATAACCCGTTGCCAGTGTTACGATTTCTTTAACCTCGATTAATTTCAAAGTTTCTTAAACCCTTATCAATTAAAATAACTAAAATATGCCGGCTAAGTTTAAATATAAAGTCCTAGTATTCCGTATTTCCGGAATCTCGACGGAAACGGTCTTAATTAAATTACCCGACCTAAATAAAACAATCGGCCGAACAAAATATATCGATACTTCCGTCGATATTAATAACTTATCCGAAAAAATCGGATTTTAATTTTAATTTTCGGATACGATTTAATTTAAAACGGTAAAAATAATCGGTTTTTGCGTAAACTTATACCAAGAAATATCCGGCTTATAAAAAAATTGCTGGTAAAATTAGAAAATAACGATAATAAGCTTAAGAACGTCGAAATTCAACTTTTAAATCGATATAAGGAAAATTACGAACGATAATTTATCTAGCTGCTCCGGATTGCGAAAACCGTCTAGAATTCCGTTAAGAATGGTCGTCGATAGGGGCTGTAAGGTTGGGGTTTAATAAAGCTTAATAACCGATAACATAATCTATTCATTTGTTTAATTTAGTTCTACGGTTACGTCTTTTTTAAGGAGAATACCTATTTAATAAATTAATTAAATATATATATATATATATATATATATATTAAGATAACTAAGTTTTTAAATATTACTAATATTATATAGAAATTTAATAATAAATATAACGGATATAGTAATTTATTATGATAAAGTTAATTATATATTTCATTATTTATCCTACTGTTTTAGTAGGTACAATTCTAGGTATCTTTTTAATTATTACAAACGTAAGTACGCTATTATAATTAATTGTTAAAAACAACAAGTTTAAATCCAGCTTAGGCTACGCATTTTCGACGTGGCGCCAAATTAAAATAGCTAACTAATTAAGGCTTTAGCTCTGTTATCGTATCGACGACAACTAGAACAGTAAAAGACTTTAAAAACCAGCCGCAATTAAAGCGTTTAAAACATAATAAATTATATTTATACAGGTAATTATTTATTTATTAACGTATTTACAACCCGTATTACTTTCTTCCGACTTTAATTAAGAAAAAACAGTTTTTAAAAGATATTTCCAGTTTCCGTTTATTTAAAACTAATTATATATATTAAGTAAATAAATTAACTACATACTATATATATATATATATAAAGAGGAAACAAAAGATATATGCGAATAATACTAGCTATAAATATTTTCCTATTTACGTTATAAACTAATATAAATAAAATTAATATAAAATCAAATAAAAAGATAATAAGTAATAAATGAATATATAAAGTAATATATATTTAGTTAATATTTAATTAAATAATAAAATTACGTAAATTTCAGAAAAATTTAAAAGCTTATAAAGAATCTTATAAACGTCTAACGCTAACGTATTACATAAGCTCGCAAGCCAAACAAGCTCGCGAGCCGTTTTTATTAACATCTTAACTACCTAACTTTAATCGTTAGTTTTTCAACATTTATAACATAAAACGTCTTACAAAAAAATCTAAAATAAACTTAACTATTTAAGCTAAAAAACGAAACCTAAAATTTAGCTTTAAAAAGCTACATTCTATATATAACGTCCCCGAATCTACTTTAAAAGCCCGATATTACGGTCGATACGCCCGAGCCGATATTATTTCCTATTTGCGAAAATTAACGCCAACCGAAAAGATATTTATTATCGAACGAATCCTTAACTTAAATACGCAAACGTTTTTTATCCAGCGTTAATACGTTGAAAATATAGCGAATTTGTTATTCGCGTAACGTATTACGGAATACGTCGGGGTTAATTAAATATTTAACTTTATTAAACGGCAAAAAAAATTCGAAACGCGTTTAAATCGAAAAATCGATTATTAAAAGGTATTATACGAAAATCCAAAGATATTTCGCAAATAATTTAAGCTTATTCGGATTACTATCGCAAAATACGGCATTATAAAAAAAGATATTTATAACTTTAACGAAACTAAATTTTTAATAAGGTTTTTTATAATAACGGGCATAGTAATTACCAGTACCGAAAAACGTAAAAAACTTAAATAAACCTAATAAAGGAATAAAAAATAAGTTATAGGTATTCAGGTTATTAATTCCCAAAATTAAGTTATACCGTTATTTATTATTATAATAAAAAAAAATTACCTTAAATCCTAGTTCCGTAATAACCTATTATTAACAATTAATTAAAAAATTACATTAAATAATAATAATTAAATAACGAACGAATTAAATTTAAAATAAATCCAATATTTCGATTAATATATTCGAACGCATACGAAAAAATCGAAACGTTTTTTTATTTTCCACGGCCACGAAAACTATTATTCGATAAAATTCGAAAAATATTACGCTAATTACGATATTATTATACTTTACATACCCGCGCATTTTTCGCATAAGTTTTAAATTTTTAACGTATTTTTTTTTTTAAAAAACGTATTTATTCGTTATATATCGAAAACCTAATATAACGCTATTATACTTATATCGCCAAAAAAAATTTCCTTACCAGCTTTTACGACATATTTAAAGTTATTATAACGTCCGATAATATTAAATCCGGATTTATAAAAATTAACTTCGTTTTATTTAATCCTAATACCGTTTTTTCCGAACTTGAAATTTTTTTAATTATACTTACGCCAACCGTTTCCTTATTAACCTCCGCCGGTTTTATTTATTCCCCGTTTACGAAAACCCTTAAAAATATTAAAAAAAACGATAACATAAGAACGTTACTTACAAAAAAAAAATTAAAAATTACTAGGGTAACTCGCCGACAAAAATCGTTAAATCGGCGAATCTTTTAACAAAAAGTAACTTATTATTTTTATACGAAGTTGCTTTTTTTCGAAAAAAAATTACCCAATTACGCGAAACGAATCATATCTTAAGCAAACGTCGAAAGACCAAAAACAAACGTTTCTAAAAAAAAAGGACACTTACTATATAAAAGGGACAAACTTTCCTAGCCGAAAAGGAAAAGGGTAATGAAAAAATGCAGCCAACATTTACTAAAGGTAATCGTCGCAAAAGGGTTAAAACAAAAAAACGGAAGTATAGCGTTTACGGCAAACCCGAACATAATACGCGTACTTATAAAAAAACTGTAAAAACGTCTAGCGAAAAAAAATCCGATTAATTTTAATTAATTTGATATATTATGGTTAATCAATTCGAATTTATTATTAAAAGGTGCCAAAAAACGGCTTGCGAGCTTATTTAGCTCACGAGCTTGTATGGTACGTTATTTAAAATATATTAATTAATAATATTACAATTATTCAAATTAAAAACGTTATAATTTACGTCGTTTAATACCGCCTAGTTAATTCCTTCGATACCCTACTAATTAATAAGAAAGTAGTATATAGTAATACGGCTACATCGGCTTTTAAATATTTTTATTCTCGTTTTAAACGTTTAAACTTCTTTATCGCCTTAAAACTTAAAATACCTTACCGAATTATCTTTATACTCCGTCTTTATAATAGTTTTTATATTCAAGCTAATAAGCGAAACCCATTAAATTACTTATTTATATATTATTAAATATTATAATAAAGCTTAAAGATCGGTATAACTAGTTTATTTCTATACGGTAAGGTTAAGATAAAACAAACTCTTATTCTTTTTTAAAGATAGGTAACGGCCTAGGGCCATTATATAAAATAAAGGTGGTAAAGAACTAAGGTAAAAGAGTAGGTTACATAAGGTGCGCTAACTTTAAACTACTAGGCCTGCTATAACATTAAACTCGAAAAGTTTCTTCTTAATCAGCCCTTTTTTTAACTTTAACCGGTCTTTTTCAGTCGATAATTTATCATACTCGTCCTTTAAAAAGTTAAAAAGTTTATAAAAACGTATTATTAAAAGAGAAAAGGTATATATTAAAGAATTAAAAACTACTTTATAATCTACCTTTTTAAAACGATAACGGAAATAAGAAGGTATAACGATACGAAATCTCTTAATGTCATAAAAAGAAGAGCGTTATAACTCGAAACGGATTACGCTTTATTTTTTCTATTAATCTAGTTAAATATTTTAAAAAAATAAAAAAATAAAAGTTTACTTAATAAATAAATATTATGAATAAACTCACGTTCAAAAGCGAAAGTTTTAAATAAAGAACAATCGTATTATAACTTAAAGGCTTAATTCGTTATTAAATAATTAAAAATATAAAACATATTTTTAACGTAAGTTTTAAAGTATGTAACGTACTTATTAAACTTATAAAAACTTACGATAATTCGCTTAATAAATTCATCGACTAAGTCTTACTAATAATAAATTCGTTATAATAATACAATGTATATATTTATAACTTATATTAAATTAGGTCGGGGAGACTTAGTTCTAATTAATAGGTATCCAAAAAGAAGGTTACGGGCGAGCGCATAGTTGCAGCAATATGGAAGACAACGCGAATCTATATTGATCGGTATTAAGACCATAAGAGAAGATTGTCGATGACGATGATAAATAACAACGGGGTTGCGCCCGAAGAAAAAGAGCTTCTAAAAATACTCTCAGAGCCAAGTAGAACTAATCAACTAGCTTGAAGTTAAGTCCCTAAACCCTGCATCAATTCAATATAATACTTGATTATAATATAACTTTATTATATAAATTCCTTCGATATTACTGTTAATATAAACTATATAACTTAGATTTAGTAATTAGTTATACTTATTATTGTTATATAACTATTTAATTATAAATTTAATAAAAATATATTACTTTAAAAGCTTAAACTTAAAGATGTTATTCTTACCGATATTTAACCTTATAATACACGTAACCCTTATAAATTTAGGCTAATAAAAATGTCTTTTCGTATATTAATAGCTTATAAAGCTTGATTTTACTTTACGCTTTAATAGCTACATAGTATTAATACGTTTTTATATACTAATATCGGTAAATTAATATACGTACGTTTCTAATTAAAGGTTCGTAGGGTTTAATTATTACTTATAGCGTTTAAAAGACCTTTAAAGCTTAAAATAATTTGTTAGAGATTATATAAAAATTAAGATAGTTAAGTAGAAATACTAAGAAATATTAATATATAACTGAAGTTTCGTTACTTAGTACAGATAGCCGTATACTAGATATATATATCATTATATATTAATGTAAGTTTATTTAATTATGTACTATTAAAATTATAATAATAATCTTAAGTTATTAATTTAAGTATTAAAATATATACGCTTAAACTATAAAATCTTTAATAAATCCCATTTTTCACGTACGATAAAAAGGGGTATAATAAATAGTAATAAAGTAAAAAGGTTAGGTTAAATAAGGTAATTATTTTTAATACGGGAAATATAACGTAAATATCTTAAAGCTTTTTATAAAACCTTCAATATAAATCTAGTATTTCTTAGCTGCCTTTGTAAATCATATACTGCTTAAATTAATAAATAAGAACGTTAACAATAACTTTATAAAGATTATTTTTACGTAAAAATAATTAGGGGTTAAATTCTAGTATTTTCTAGAAGGTTTTCGAATTTAATAATTCGGCATTTTATATTCTTAATATTTTAAAGCTTAACCGGTTATGTTTTTTTCGTAGCCTTAGTTAAAGCCTTAACTTTATTTTCGATAATTTTAATTATATGGAGTTTATAATTAAATTATTTCTTAATTATTCCATAGATGTTATTTAGATTAATAAAAATAATATTAAAACGCTATATCCGCCTTTTTATTAAGTTAGTAATTATGGTTACGTATACCTTTTATAAATATAAATATAAATAAAAAAAGTTTTGTTATTAACATTAATTCTAGCGTTACGGCTTAAAATAATAAAGATTACTTAGTAAAAATTTAAACATTTTATTTTTACGAAATAATTATTAATACAATGATTAAAATTATTTTTAAAATTATAATCTCGAATAATTAAAAAACTAACATTAATAAATAAAGTTCTAGAATAAGCTTTATTGCTTTTATAAATTTAATATATTTCTTTTAAGTTATTTTTAATAAATTAAATGTAAATATACGTCGTTAAAGTTTTATTACTTTCTTTAAAAAATATTTAGTTTCGTTAAGTATATTACTAAATAAACGGGTATTATAACGATATTTTTTACGGGTATAGTTATATTAAGCCTTAAGAGAATATAAATCCTTTTTTCTCTATTTTTATTAATCGAATTATTATTATTTAAATTCTTGTTATTTATAAATAATATAATAAATTACTTTATAAACAAATAATGCTTTTTACCTATTTACTTTATCTTTAACTATAAGTAACATATATATCCCGTTAAAATTAAGTTTTACAACGTAATAATTTTAAAAATAATATTAAATATAACATTTTAAAGCATATATTTAATAATATTTATAAAACTTATAACGTTTTTAACATTGTTACTTTTATTATTAATATTATTAGAAATAGGTTAGTTACGTTTAAATATTCTTTTAATTATAAGAAACAATTTCCTTTTACGAAAGTGTTCGAATTTATTAAGCTTTTATATAAATTAAATGTAATTTCAATTAAAAACATAGAGTATTAACGGCCATTTTATTAATACGGCTAATATTAAACTTCTCGACAAAGTTATTAAATTTATTAAAATATTAGGCGGAATTTTCATTTAACGATAGTGTAATATTATTTAATCAAAGTAATAAATTAAATTAAATAAATTAATAATTATTTTATTTTTTAAATATTATCGAGATTAACGTTTTATTTACGGTAAGTATTATCGTTAAGAGAGTTATTTATATCCGTAATAAGTACATTATTTTCTATAAATATAAATCTTTTAAACAGGGTATTTTATAGCTTTTTATTATTCCTAATAAATATAAAAACTGGACAAATATTAATAACGGTATTCTTAACCGTTATTACGAGATTATTGGCGGTTTAATCATTTTAACGTAAAAGGGTATTCGAATTTTTCATTAACAGTATTTAAGAATATAAAGAGTTTTAAGAGACCACTAATTTATATATAATTTTCGCAAAACCGATAATAAAAAAAGTGAAAAACTATAGAAAATTTTTAAAGAGGTACTTTTTTATAGAAACAGATATATTATCGGTAGAAATTTATACCTTTTTTAATAATATGAAACTTTTTAAGAAAAAATAACTAAGTTATATATTGCTTATTCTCCTTAAAAACGACGTAAGCGTAAAACTAAATTAAACCAATAGATAAATTATATTACCGGTTATTAATCTTTACTAAAATTTAATTTTCTTATAAATTATCTAATTATGCCCCTATCGATAACTATTTTTAACGGAATTCTAAACGCTTTTCGTAATCCGGAATAACCGGATAAATTATGGGTTGTAATTTTTCTTATATCGATTTAAAAGTTAAACTTCGACGTTTTTAAGCCCGTTATCGTTATTTTTTTCATTTTAATAATAATTTTTTTATAAACCAGATATTTTTTAATATATATCTACCTAAAAATGGATTATTTCCTCCGTTTTAAATTAAATCGTATCCGAAAATTAAATATAAAACCCCATTTTTTTCAAAAATCTTTTTAATAGCGATAAAAATGTTAATATATTTTATTCGGCCGATTATTTTATTTAAGTCGGGTAATTTAATCGAAATCGTTTCCGTTAAAATTCCGGAAATACGAAATATTAAAACTTTATAATCGAATTTAACCGGTATATTTTACTTATCTTAATTAATAAAAATTTAAAAAAATTACGTTAAAATTAATCGAAATTAAAAAAAAATTTATCGTAAAACTGGTAAAAAATTGTAAAGCAGCTATTTTATATGGACTTGAAATTTATTCAAAGAAACTTAACATTTCTTAAATTATTAAAATTCCCCCTGTTAAACTATAAAAAATATAAGGTTTATTAAGGTCGAAATTTATCGGGATTACGTAATAATCGGCTTCGAGATAAAGCTTTTCGTAACTGAGATATAATTTAACGTTACCGTAAAAACTATTAATAATTAACGTATTTAAAAATATTATATAAAATATTTATTATATTAATTATTAATATAATTACTTTATATCCATAGTTTAAGTTAAATAATACGACTTAAACTTAACAACCTGATATATATTACTTATTCTCTTTAAAGAAGACGTAACCGTAAAATAAAATTAAACAAATAAATAGATTATAATATCGGTTACTAAGCTTTACTATGCTCTTACTTTTTTACAGATTGCCCTATTATATAAGCCCTTATCGACGACCATTCTTAACCGAATTCTAAACGGTCTTTATAATCCGGAATAGCCGGATAAATTATTATTCGTAATTCTTTTTATATCGATTTAAAAGGTAAACTTCGAAATTTTTAAACCTTTTATTACTTATATTTAGTTTTCCTAATAATTTTTTTATACGCTCGATATTTTTTATTATAAAGTCGTTTAATTTTTAATTATTTTTATTTATATAAATTAAATTATATCCAAAAATTTAAAATAAAATCCGATTTTTTTAAGAAAAATCGGTTATATCGACGGAGGTATCGATATTTTTAATTTATTTTAAAGTTTTATTAAATTTAAAAATTTAAAACAAAAGCTTGCCGTAAAAACTTTATAATTACGGAATACCGGTATTTTATAATAAGAATTACCCGGTATATTTTAACTATTTTAATTAATAACATTACGAAAAAGTATCGTAAAATCGATCCAGGTTAAAATTATAGAACTAGCAAAAGGTCGTAAAGCTATCTTATACGGACTTAAGGTTTACCGCGAAAAGCTTAATATCTTTTAAGTTATTATTTATAAGGCATTTTGTATAAGGCCTATTAAATCGAAAAACTAAAAGGCATAAAATTATCAGGGTTAAAACTTATCGGTATTACGTAATAATCGGTTTCGGGATAAAGCTTTTCGTAACAGAAACGTATATTTTATTATTATCGTGAAAACTATTAATAATTGCCGTATTCGAAAATATTAGGTAAAACATTTATCGTATTAATTATTAGTATAATTATTTCGTATCTTTAGCTTAGCTAGCATAATACGGCATAAATCTAACGACTTTACATATATTATAATATTTTTAAAGTATATTTAATTCATCTTATTATTAAACTTTAATTTAAATTCGTTTTTATTAAACTAAATATCTTTATCTATTAATAAAGCAGCTTATAATATTATAATATTCCTCGTATATCATTCTTCTTATACCTAATATCCTTTTAAAACTTTTTAAACATTTAAATTAAAACAATATGCCCGTTAATCTATAATGATATTAAGGAAAGGTTTAACGTTAAAATCGTTATTTACTATAATTAATAATAATAAAATAAACTATATTGGCCTAATTATTTAAATTTATATGAAATTCAGTGTATAAAATAATAATTAATTTAAATTTGTTATTTAACTAGGGTTATTTAATTTTTACTTTATTATTTATTTTATCTAAATATCAAGTTATATTATCCCTAAATTTAAATAGTAGGTACAATATTTATAATACCGGATTTAAATTTTAATTAATTTCCATTTCTTATTATTTTTAAATTTCCTTTAACTTAACCACGACTTATTCTAATATAGTCTTGAAGAAAGTCGTTATGTTTAGTAATAAAATAAATCTAATTTATTTTCCTTATAAAGTTAGCATATTTATTAGATTAAAATATTACTATAAAATAAAATTTAAATTTTTTAAAGATAGCGAATATTCAATTAACTGTATTACCTTATTTTTCTATTCGTTGAATTTAGGAATATACGTTACAGTGATATACTTATTTTTAATGATAAAAAATAATCGATATATTATACTTAACCTTTTTAATCTAAAGTTAAAATAATCTAATACTAACAACGTAAACGCTATATAATTTCGCAACGTTATTTATAACGATTTAACTACGCATAACGTGTGTTACGGTTTAATTAACGTAAAATTCATATACCTTTTTAAAAAATATATAAAAGTGCGAATTATCTTATTATTCTTATTTATAACATTTAACAAGTTAAATTAATTAGCTTCATTCGTATATGAAACTGATAACTTTAATTTCTTAATGAATAAACTAACATATTTTCCTATTTAAATATAAACCTCTTCAAAATATGGTTTAATTTTAAAATATTTAAAATTCTAATTTATAGATAAATATAGATATATATTCTAATAAATTCGTTAAAAAATCTTACTTTTTCCGTATTTTTTCATTTAAAAAACGTATTAAAATCTATTATTTTTTTAACATTTAAATAATATAGTTTTAAATAAATTTAAATGGTTTATTTAAAAATACTTACTTTATAAGCTTTAAAATATTTAAAAACTTCAGTTAAATCATATAGTTCTTAACATATTTAACCATATACATCTAAATCTATTATATATAATTAAATCTCTTTTATTAATATAATTATAGATATTAAGTTTATGGTTAAAAATAATTCATAGTCCGTCTTTTTTATTATATTATGTTACGAGATAAACAAAAAAAATCCTGTATTTATTCGCATAATAAATACTATTTATTAAAAATTATATACAAGTGATAATAATTAGTATCAAAATAATAGTAAAAACTTAAGTTCCGTTACGTATTTCGATTAAATATATAATAATATAAATTTAATTAATCGTAAATGTTAGAATTATCAAAAAGCTACTATATTACATATCTTAAAACTAGCTTATATATGCCTAAATTATAAAATTTCTAATACGATTATTATTTTTATAATAACCAAATTAAACTTAAAACTTAAATAATTTATTTAAACTCATTAATAGTTAATTAACGGTGTTCTTCTACGTTAATAATACAGTTATAATAAATAAAATATATTACGTATGAAGAAATTTCGTATAAAGTTAATATAGCGGTTTTATATTATCGACCATAAAAAGCTATAATAGTTGCTTAAAGTAAATATCCTTTATAATCGTAATAATACAAAGTTATAGCTAGTATATAGAACTTGTTAAAAAAATAATATTCGCAAGTTAACTTGTCCGAACCTTAAAAGAGTTACTTTAAGTTCTTTAATTAAAAAAGCTAACGGAAAATAAATATAAAACGGTTATAAGTTCTAAAGAAATATTTCGAAAAAGTCCGCAGCTTACTATATAAAACGGTTACTAATTACATAGATATCGCTAAACCTGGTTTTTATTTAATATAATATAATAGAAATCTAAGCCTTATATATTATAACGCTTTAGTTAAACCCGTATTATATAGATATTATACGCGTTACCGCCCTATATAATCGAATAATAATAAAGAGTTTAATTTACGATTATTATTTTACTCGAATAATATCAGATATAGGGCATATCAGTTATATTGTTATATTCGGCTAGCTACGGGTGCTGTTTAAACGCTTGTAAATATAGCATAACTTATTAACGAAATATCGATTTTTTAATTAAAAGAAGCCTTTGCGTATATAAGGTACGCTTAATACCCCTTATTAATTAATATACTCTCTTAATACTTTAAAGCATTTATAACCTTAATTATTATGTATTATTACCTTTTAAAAATAGCGTTTTTTATTTAACATTTTCTCCTGCAATTAAATATTCTTAATTAACTAATTCATTCTTTACAAACACTCGTAAAACACTTTTCCGCCGATAGAAGCCGTCCGTAATACTTACCAGTTTTAATTACTTTTTAAAACACTTAAATAATCCGCGTAATAAGGCATTAATTAATTTATCAGCTAGTGTATTATTTATAAACGTTTAATTTACTCTAGTTAAATTCGTTTTTACAGCTTTATATAGCTTATAATTATATATATTTACCTACCGTATTTTCGTTTATAATAAAATAACATTAACATTAATAAGCCGTATAATTTATTAATTATTACATTATACATTAAACGGTTTAACACTACAGTTATTTCTAGCTTTTTTATTAATCGAAAATTATATAAAGGCTTTTTTATATTTTGCGTAGATAATAATAATTCCGTTTCGATTATAGAAGTAATTACTATATCTTCTTTATTCGCCCGTTATTTTATTACTTTATTAAATAAATTTTAGCGTAAACTTAAAATCTCTTTAGATTAATTATATTATGTTCGAAAATAACGTTATTTTAAATATTTTAAAAAGTTTTACTTCCGAACTATACTGTTAACGTTTTAAGTCCGATTAGGTACAAAATATTTTAATTAACCACTTTATAATATACGTCGTTAAAGTTTAAGTTAAAATAGGCAAAGTAAAATACGATAAAAGATTTATCAGATTACGTATTAATTATTACGTGAAAAATAAAACTAATTTTTTTAATATTTATTAATAAAGCTTAAATAAGTTAAATTAAGATTTAACAATAACTTAACAATAGTTATAAGCGTTTTTAAAAGGTTATTTAATTTCTTTAAAGAATTAAGTTAATTATTTTGTTTGTGAAATTAAATTAAATTAACTAAATTGTTCTAATAAATTTATTTCTAAAGACTTTAATATTACGAAATAATTATAAGTTTTTGCCTTTTATAAAAGTATACCGTTTTCGTATTAAATAAATTAACTAATTGATAAAATCTTAATCTTTTACGAGATATGCTATAATAATATCCTTTATAAAAAAAATTAAATATCTCTTAACGAATAAAATAATAAAGTTCGTAAAAAACAGAGTTAAGTTTTAAATTTTTAAGTATTTTAATAAATCCGTTTATTATAATAAAAAAACGCCATTAATTTATATAATACCGTTTTTAATTAAAAGAGTTTCTTTACGTTAAAGATATTTTAAAAAACGTTTTTATATTTATTTCGTAAAATAGGTTAATATTAACGAAAACGTTAATAACGTTATATTATTTAGACTTTATATTAAACCTAACCGTTATAACGAATAACGTTTAAAAAAACTTTTTAACAAATATAAATACGTATTATTAATACTTTTTAATTATTAATTACCTTATAAGACGAACCGGCGTTACATTTTTAAAATTAGTTATATATATTAAATTTATAAGTGTGTACCTATATATATCTTAAAACCTATTTGCTTTTAATATTAAACTAATTCACAGTTTCTTAAAATCGTATATTTTTATAACGTTATAAATAAACTCTCTCGGTTTTACGTAATAATTTTTTAATAAATTTATATCTAACTTTTAATAACTTTACGGCGGTAATAGTAAATTACGTTTATATCCCCGATTTTACAATTTAAATACTCTTTTATATATTAAGGTATTATAACTTTTCCGATTAAAACAACGCGTATTTCGGGTAATTAATTTTTTTAAATTTTCGTACTTTGTCGACCGGTTATTATGTATATTTATAAAAAGGGCTAAACGTTTTATATTAAATACGGCTTTTTAAACTTTATATTCGTTTCGGATAATATTCTTTTAATACGGAATATACGGGGGGTTTACACTTATTACCCGTAAAATACCTTCGTTTTTTATTATTACTTTAACTTAAATATTATAACATAAACTTCAAGTTAATTTTATTATTTTCATCAGTATAATAATCCTCATAATTATTAAAATAAATGTTAGTAATAATAATAATTAAAAAACGGAATTAAAGTAAATATAACGATTATATAAAACGATTAATATTTTACTAATAGGTTTAATTTTTTTTTTATTCCGTTCCTTTTTTAAAATTATATTCTTCTCCAATTATATTTTCTACTTAGCCGGGAATTAAATTATTTCGTTTAAGTCTTTATTCTCTTGTTATATAAATTTTATATAGTTATTAATTTAACTAATTTTATTTAATTATAGAAATAACTTTTATAGTTTTTCTTTTTAATATATATAAGGTTATTAAGTTTAAATTATATTATCCGGGTTAAATTAAAAACATTAAATAATTATATTAATAACAATTATGAATAGTTTTTACAGTTACGATAAATTATACGTTTCGGTTACGAAAAGCTTTATTCTAATACCGATTGTTACGTAATACCGATAAATTTCGACCTTAATAAGTCTCATACCATTTAGATAATTCGGTAAAGAAAATCTTTTAAAATGTAATAACTTAGAAAATGTTAAACTTTTTACGATAAACCTAAAGTCCGTACAAAATAGCTGCTTTATCACTATTTACCAGTCCTACGATTAAAAATATTAAATATTAACTAGGAAAAAAGGTTAAAAACGTTAGATTAACTATTTATAATATCGATCGATTTAACGATTAATACAAAGATATTCGTACGATAACTAGATAAAAAGTAGTTAGTATTAAACTGCCTTTTCGAATTTTTAGTAATTAAAACAGGTAAAATATACTGGGGAATTTCTATTACAAAATGTTCGTACTCCGTATCTATAAAATCTTTACGGAAAAAGTTTTGTTGAAAAATTTTAAGCTTTATATAGCTTTTAAACACGTAATAAATATTAATATTTCCGTCTATTTAACCCACTTTCTTTAAAAAAAACGGATCTTGTTTTTATTTTTCTAATATAATTTAATTTATAAAAATAAAAGTAATTAAAAAATAAACGCTTTTATAACGGCAATTATCGACTGTATAAAGAAATTATTAAAAAAGCTAGAGATAAATAATAAAAAGTTTAAGAATTTCGAAATTTAATTTTTAATTTAATATAAAAAGGATTATAAGGATAGTTTATCCCGCCGTTTTTAATTACGAAGACCGTTTAGAATTCCGTCAAAAATGATTGTCGGTAGAAGCTGCGAAAGAGTTAGGTTTTAATAATACCCAGTAATCGAAATAGTATAATTTATTAATTTAGTTAATTACGTTATACGGTTACGTCCTTTTTAAAGAGATTTTATAATATATAAAAATTCGTTTTTTCCGTTTTTAACATTATTTAAAAAGGTAAATTTTTTTTTAAATTATGCGTTTTAAATACTTATATCTTTTTTAATTACCATGTTGTAAATTGTATAAATATTTTTAATCGGTACTTGATATTATAATTAAATTATATTTTAAAATTTAATGTTTAAATATTTTTTACAACTATAATTATTATAACGTAAGCTATATAATTATATATTTATAAATAAATGTATTAAAGCATTTAATTAAATATTATAACGCTATTTTTATATGTTTAGTAAATATAATAAATGTTGTTTAAATTTTGCCAAAAAATAAGTATTTAAAAATACAATTATATAAGTATACAATGGTTTTAAATATATACGTATTTAAAAATAAAACTAATTCAATACTATTTGGTAGTATTATCGTTCTCTTTTTAATAATATTTTTTATATATTTTATACACTTGATTTAAATTTAGTATTAAAAAAGAAACATTTTAATATATCTCGAAATTAGTACTTTTTTAATATTTAGAATCGTATTTAATTAAAAAAAACTTTATTTTAAGTTTTTAAAATAGTTAAAAAAAGTATTAAAACAATTTAATTAATATATTTTTCTTTTAATTTTTAAAATAGATATTCTAAATAATATTTAAAATTCTATTAATAACGGATTTAACGGATTTATATTTTTTATGTTTTTTTCGAAATTTATAAATTTAATACCGAATTTTGTATTTAATTTAAAAACTTGCTATTTAAATTTATAACTTATGTATTTTTTAATTTTCGTGTTATTATATATTTAATATTTAATTATAATAAGACATTTTAAACGTATTTTAGTTATATTAAATTATAACTTAATAATTAGTTCGAACCTTAAATAATTTAATTTTAAAAACTATATAATACTATTATTTGTTAGTAATACTGTCATTATTTACAAAATATAAAAATTATATAACTATTTATTATAATAATATTTTAAATTACGAATTAATTAACGTTATTTCTTAACGCAATATGTATTTAAGTAAGGTAAAGTACTATTAAGGTATTTAGCTATATATATATATATAGCTAATCCGTTTATTACATATATATTTATAAATGGTTCTATATAAGCGTAACCGGAAAGCACCTCCGAAAATACCGTACCCCTTAATAGGCCGGATAAAAAAACGCAATACGGGTTATATAATACGCCAACTAACGATAAGATAAGGTATACGATTAATTAATTAGTTCCCAAAGCCCCCAACCCTCTAATTGTCGCCGACACGGTGGCGGGGCCGAAGCCCTAACTGGTTTAGCTCCTTTAGGCTGGCGCCACCTAAAGAAACGGTAACCCAAACTGGATTTAAACCAACTATTTCTTAAGAGATTTGCTATTTACGTAGTGAACTTTTTAGATATAGGTGATATCAGTTATGTTCTTATATTCAGCTAATCTACGTATACTTCTTATATAGGTACAGCTTTTATATAATTTAGTAATAAAATATATATTTTCCGATTAAAAGGAGCTTTTTTATATATAAGGCGCTTTTAGCACCTTTTACTAGCTAACATACCCTTTTAACGCCTTAAAGCATTTATAACGTTACTTATTACGTATTATTATTTCTTAAAGTTATAACTTTTTATTTAACCTTTCCTCCGGCAATTAAATCCTTTTAATCAGTTAATTCCTCCTTTAAAATTACTTATAAAATATTCCTTTACCGTTTAAAGGTTTCCGTAATATTTATTAATCCTAACTGTTTTTTAAAATACCTGAATGATTTGCGTAATAAGGCTTTAATTAATCTATTAACTAGCATATTACCTATAAGCGTATAATTTATTTTAATTAAATCTCTTTTTACGGCTTTTCGTAACGAGTAACTATATATATTTACGTACCGCAATTTCGTTTGTAACAGGGTAACGTTAGCGTTAATACACCGTATCGTTTACTAATTGTCATGTTATATATTTAGCAATTTAATATTTAAAATAACTTTTAATTTTTTAATTAATCGAAAACTAAATAAGGTTTTTTTTACAGCCTATATAAAGGATAAAAATTTCGTTTCGGTTATAAAAATAATTACTATATTTTACTTATTCGCTTATTATTTCTTTAAATAACTTTATAACTTAAGCTTAAAAACTTTTTCGATCGATTATATTATCCGCGAAAAAAAGACGTTTTAAGTATTTAACGAGTTTTCGCCTCCGAACTGCAACGTTAACGTTTTAATTCCGATTAGGTATAATATAATTCGAGTAATAATTTTATAATATACGTTATTAAGGTTTAGATTAAAACAGGCAAATCAGGATACGGCAAAAAATATATCGAGTTACGTATTAATTACTACGTATAAAATAAAACCGATATTTTTCTGGTATTTATTAATAAAGCCTAAATAAGGTAAATTAAAATTCGGCAATAATTTAACGTTTATTATTAACGTATTTAGAAAATTATTTAAATTGTTTTTAAAAATTAAATTAACCAGCTTATTAATAAAATCGAATTAGGACAACCAGATTTTCCAATTAAGTTTATCTTTAATTATTTCGATACAGACAAATTATTGTAAATTTTTACCTTTTATAAAGGTATACCGTTTTCGAATTTACTAAATTAATTAATTAATAAGGTCTTAATTTTCTTTACGATATCGTTTATAAAAAAAAAGATAAACACCCCTTAATAAATAAAAAATTAAGCTAAGTTTTAATTTTTTAAACGTTCCGGTAAAGGTTTTTTGCTATAATAATAGCGATTTCCGTAAACTAAATAAAGTTTTCCTAATTAAGAAAATTTTGTTACGTTAGGGATATTTTAAGGCCGTTTTTATATATATTTTATAAAGTAAATTAATATTAACGAAAATATTAATAGCGTTATATTATTTAAGCTTTAAGTTAAACCTAACCGTTATAATAATTAAAATTGTAAATAACTTTTTAATTAAACTAAATACGTATATATTATTATAAACGGTTTTAAATTATTAATTATTTCGTATAACGAAACGTACTTTACATTTTTGTTATTAATTATATTTATTAAACTTATATATATATATTTATATATACCTTAAAACCTGTTTCCTTTTAGTAGAAAATTGATTAATTATTTTTTAAGATCGTAACTTTTTATCATTTTATACGTAAACCTTTTCGGCTTTACGAAATATTTTTCTTAACGGGTATTTATTTAGGTTTTTATAGCTTTATAACAATAGCGGTAAATTACGTTTATATACCCCGTCCAGCGATTTAAATATCTTTTTATATAATAAAGTATTAAAGCTTTTTTAATTAAGATAACGCGTATTTTAACTAATTAATTTTCTTTAATTTCCGTAGTTTTCCGGCCGTTTATCGATTATATTTATAAAGTAAGTTAACCGTTTTATATTAAAGGCAGTTTTTTATATTTTGTAATCGTTTCGAATAATATTATTTCAGTAAAAAATATACGGGAAGTTTATATTTATAATCCGTAAAATATTTTCGTCTTTTATTATTATATTAAGTTAAATAATTTAATAAGAGCTTAAGGTTATTTTTATTTTTTCAGTTAGTATATTAATCGTAATAATTATTAAAATAAACGTTAATAACGATAATAATTTAAAAGACGGAAGTAATTCGAATATAGCGGTTATATAAAGGTAATTAATTTTATATAAATAAGCTGGTTTTTTTTTATCCCGTACGTTTTTAACGCCTTTATTATTTTAAAATTATTTTTCTTATTTAACCGGTAATTAAATTATTCCGTTTAAATTTTCTTTTTCCTTTTAAATATATATATATATATAAATAACTTTAGGTTTAATTAAATAATTTTACTTATTATAATAAATTTTATAATTCGTTGTCCGTAACGTAAAAAAAAATCTTTTTTAGATTTGTAATATTATTTAAAAAGATAGCCTTTTCGTTATATTATACGTTTCTAGTAATAATAACTTTATTAATTAACTGGTTTTAAATTTTGTAAATATTTGTAAATCGGTAACCGAATAAAAAATTAATTTATATTTTAAGATTTAACTTTTTAAGTTTCCGTTTTTTTTATAGCAATAATTATTATAAAGTAAATAATATAACCGTATATTTGTAAATAAATTTATTAAGATTTTCGATTAAATATTATAATATCGTCTTTATACGTTAGGTAAATATAGTAAACCTTATATAGGCTTTGCCCAAAAAATACGTATTTAGAGGTATGGTTATATAAATATATTACTATTTTAAAAATGTATACAATTTAAAATAAAAGTAACTTAACGTTATTTCGCATCGTAATTGTTTGTTTTTTAATTACATTTTTTAAGCGTTTTATATTTTTGTTTTGGGTCTAAGCATACGGTATTAAGGGTTTAAGTTTAATATTAAAAAAAAAATAACTATAATATATTTTTAAGTAGGGAATTTCTTTAAGATTTCGGTATCGTATTCGATTATGTGTAAAAAAACTTTATCCTGGTTTTTTAGGACTTGTAAGAAATATTAAAACGTATTAATTAACGTATTTTATTTTCGGTTTTTAAAATATATATCTCAGATAAAGCTTAAATATCTGTGGGTAATAAATATAACGTATTTATATTTTTCCGGGTTTTTTTCGAAATTTATAAAATCGATGGCGAATTTTTATTTTAATCGGGAATTTTTTTTTTTCGGTTTACGGCGTATTTACCTTTTAACTTTCGCTTTATTATCTATTTAATATTTAATTGTTATAAAACTTTTTAAGCAAATTTTTTTGTTTAAGATTTTAACTAAACGATTATTTCGGGTTTTAAATAATTTAATTTTAGGTATTATATAGTACCGTTACCGGTTTATAATAGTTTTATTATTTATATATTAACGTTTCGTTTATAAATAATAAACGTTATATAAATAACCGTACCGTTAATATTTTCGATAATAAATTAATCGAATTTATTTATTAACGTAGTAACTATTTGATTATATCTATTTCGAATATAATTCTTAATCTTTAGGTTATTTTATTAATACTTTTCTTTTCGGAACTGCCGGAAAAATTCCAGGTTGTATGCAAAATTTTCGTAATAAGCTATAACGTATAAACGTAATACTTTCGGGCTTTTAAAGTTTTAACATAATATATTTACTTTTCCCTATTTTTTAATTAGGACGAAACTGTTTTTAAGTATATTTCGTCGTTTTAAATCGTTGTTTTATAATTAAAGAATTTATTAATAAAATTAAAAATATATATCGTAAATTTTAAGTTGAAAATAAATAAATTCCTTAAGGAGTAAAGCAAAACGTTTATCGTATTATTCTAATTAATAATTAAAAAATATATAAATACTCGTTTTACTTCCTTTAAAAATTAATCGGCTTTTAAGTAATGATTTTTTCCATACCTTTTAATAGATAATTAACTTTTTTTTAAGGTTTAATTAAAGTTAATTCGCTAATAAACTAATTTTAATATTTCGTTACTAAAACGGAAAATATATAAGGCCTTATTAAAAAATACATAATAATATTAAGATAACCTATAATAAAGGTTTAAATTAATTTTATAACTTATACTTTAAATATTTAATTTTTCGCGTTTTCGTTTATTAATATTCCGGTTTAAATATAAACCTTTATAATTACCTTTTTTTAATTTACGTTCTGAAATTTTTCCCCGTAATTAAGAGTTAATATGCTTAGCCTTTTCCTAATGAAAATTATTTTTATTAAAAAGATTTAGAAGAGTTTTATAAAATGTCGAAAACGTTGCCTTAATATTTCGTAATATAAACGGTAACTGGGTTATAGTTTAATAATCTAAAAAATTAACCGTTATTTCCTAGTAATTATTTATACCGTTTTCGATTTTAAGGTTCTTTATTTTTTTAAAAGGTTGTTATTTATATCCCGATAATAGGAATTATGGTTATATATAGGTCGTTAATTTATATAATCGGTATTTTCGTTTTTAAAATACTATATTGTTATTTTTAAGTTATAATCTTTTGTTATTTTACAATTTATTCGTTTAATTTTTTCGTTAATTTCGTAACTTATTTTAGGCTTTTACGGTATTTTCGTTATATATTAATAAGGAGCCTGTTATTATATACTTTAGCGGATTTAATTAAATTAACGTATTATTTCCGTAAATTTTTCCTTAAAAAAATTCGTTTTTTTAATTGCTAAAAATATCGATTCCAGGATTTATTTCGTAAAATCGTTAATTTTCTTGCAAAAACTTTCGTATGTCCGATTTTCGTAAATATACGTTACGAAGTTTTAAATATAAATTTATTTACCTTTAGTAATTATTTTATAAATATTTATTGGGTAATTAGTATAATCGATTTTTTCGGTAATTCCTCCGGAAAACGTAAATATAATTAAAAAATTGTTTAAAGTATTATTTCGTATCGTATAACGGATTCGTTTTTTTGAATATATGGTTATATCGGGTTTTATAAATTCGACAGGTTATAAAATATCTTAATTAAGATTAATATAACGTTAAATACCAAACGTGTACACTTTAAATTAAAATTCCCCTTTAAAGCGATTCTAATTCTTAAACCCCTCATAAATAACGGAAAACGTTAATAATACCGTTACTATTATAAATAATAAAATATACGAATTATTACTACTGATATACAGCTTATATCGTTTTAATAATAACGCAAATTAAACGAATAAATCTTTTAATTATCAAATATAACGGATATTAATTATGTTTTTATATTCGGTTAATTTGCATATATTTTTCGTACGCATATAGCTTTTATATAGCCTAATAACGGAACATATATTTTCCGATTAAAAGAAGCCCTTTCGTATATAGGGCGCTTTTAACACCCCTTGCTAGCTAATAGAACCTTTTGCTATTTACGCAGTAATCTACAATTTACACCTATTAACTACCTGCCATAGCATTACTACCTGTTATATTAACTATATACAATTGCAATTATTACTCTTAATCCTTTAATATTTTTACATTACTTCGTATAACAACAACAATAATAATAATAACAACACCACTACCACCACCACTACTATAATACCTAAAGTAGCGATAACCTTACCCGCTACGGCTACCTTAAACCTTAGACGCCGTTAGTAAATACTCATTACTATTACGCACCGTCCTTAATACGTAACAGGTTATTTCGAACTAGAGCCAGATATATCGGTGCCTAACTTAACTGTAGCTAATACGATTAATTTAACTGACGATAATTAGCTGCTATATAGGTATTGGAACGCTTTAAAACGCGTTAGTTTTAGGAAATATTATTGTAATATAGCCAAAGTTTATTATAAATCTTTTTAATAAGGGTGCACCTTTATAAATCAATTAAAAATAAATATGTTTTATATAAAGGGGTCTTTAAAGGAAAACTGGGTACGAACTGGCAGGTATACCAGGTGAATGCCAGGTGGAAGTGGGGCTACTGCGTAAATAGCAAATCTCTTTCTTAAAACTAACCGAAACAAGGTGCCCAAGCCTGTCGCAATTAAAAAAGACACCCAGGCTTGCGACCACTGAGCTATTAGGCGTAATATGTATTTAATTATATTTATTTTAAATACAGTTATTAATTTTTAGGGTATTTTATTAATGTCTTTTTTTTAAAATTATCGGAAAAATACCAGGTTATATACGAAATTTTCGTAATAAGTTATATCGTATAAATGTAAGATCTTCGGGCCGTTAAAGCTTTGAAATAATATGTTTTTATTTTCGTACCTTTTAATTTGAAAAAAATTGTTTTTATATATATTCCGTTAATTTAAATTGTTATTTTATAATTTTAGAATTTATTAAAACAGTTAAAAATATAGATCGTAAATTTGAAATTTAAAATAAACGAATGTTCTTTAAGAAAATAAAAGGCGGTATTTATCGCATTAGGTTAATTAAAAATTAAAAAATACGGTAGAACTCGTTTTACCTTTTTTAAACATCAATTCAATTTTTAGATAATAATTTTCTTTGTATTTTTTAATAAACGGTTAATTTTCTTTTTAAAAACCAATTGTAGAAAACTCGGCCTTAAACGTACATTATTATTTTATTGTTAAAGATAAATTTACCAGGGTTTTATTAAGGAATACGTAATAAAATTAAGAAATTTTATAAAAGAAACCTAAATACGCGTTATAACGAGTTTGTTATATATACGATTTTTACTGTTTTCGCTTATTATCGTTTCAGTTTAAATTAGAATATCTACGATTATCTTATTTTAATTTACGTTTTAAGGCCTTTTTTATTAAATAATTAAAAGTTATACTTAAATTTTCTTAATTAAAATCGGTTCAATTAAAGGGATTTATATAGATTCAATAAAACGTTAAACACGTTATTTTAATATTTCTCGATATAAGTTATAAATAATTTATAATTTTATAATTTAAAAATTTGCCCTTAATTTTATTAATTAATTATACCGTTATTAATTTTAAATTTTTCTTAATTTAAAATAGAATTATTTACCTTTTTATATTAAAAGCTAGCATTATTTATAAACCCTTAATTAATACTATTATTATTTTTAATTTTACAATTTATATAGTTATTTCCAAGTTATAATATTATATTATTTTCCGAATTCTTCGTTCAAGTTTTTCGCCGTAATTTCGTTAAGTATTAATTAAGACCCTATTATGATATACTTTACTTAATTAACCTAACTTGTCGTATTATTTCCGTAAATCTTTTGTAAACAGACTAATTTTTTAATTATTAAAGATATTAATTTTGAAAGTTATTTTATAAAGCTATTATTACTTTTTTAAAACCTATCTCGTTTTTAATTTTTATAAATATTTACCGTAAAGCTTTAATTATATGTTTATATATTTGTAGTTATTATTTTAAAGGCAGTCGTTAAATAATTAATATAATCGATTTATTCCGTAATTTTTTAGAAAATATAAATATATATAAGAAATTAGTTAAAATATTATTTCGTATCGTATAACAGATTTGTTTTTTTACATATAAAATTATATCGTATTTTGTCAATTTAACAGGTTACGGAAATAACTAATTAAAATCAATACATTTTTATATATTAAAATCGTAGATTTTAACTTAAAATTCGCGTTTAAAATATTTTTAATGTTTAAGTTTATTATAAATACTAAAAAATATTAATAATAACATTATTATTTTAATAAATAAAATATAATAACGTACTATATAAACGAGCTATACATACAAGCAAGCTGTATTTTTTTTTTTTAACTTTTTAACTTTAATTATTTATTTCTTAACAACTATAACATAAAACGGCTTATAAAAAAAACGAAAATAAACTTAGCCGTTTAAACTAAAAAACGAAACCCGAAACTTAATTATAAAAAGCTTAATTTTATTTATAATATTCCATTTATTACTTTAAAAACGCAAATTAATAACAAATTCGCCTAACGTAATATTATCCCTAATTTACGAAAATTAACGCCGATTAAAAAAAAATCGATTATTAAATAAATCCTTAACCTAAATACGTATACGTTTCCCGTCCGGCGTTAATACGTTAAAAATATAACGAATTTGCTATTTACGTAGCGCGTTATAAAACGTATCGGGATTAACTAAATATCCATCTTTATTAAATGGTAATATAAATTTAAATCGCGTTTAAATCGAAAAATAAATTATTAACGGGTTTTATGCGAAAATTTAAAAATATTCCGTCAGTAATTTAAGTTTATTTGGGTTATAATTACGAAATACGGCATTACGGAAAAAAATATTTATAATTTTAACGAAACAAAGTTTTTAATAAATTTTTTTATAATAACAGGTATAATAATTATAAATATCGAAAAACGTAAAAAACCTAAATAAACGTAATAAAGGAATAGGGAATAGTTTACGGTAATATAAACTGTTAACTTTTAAAGCTAGGCCTTATTTTTATTTATTATTTTTACCGAAAAAAACTACCTTCTTCGCTAGTTTGCCGATAACTCACTTTTACCTAACTGGAAAATTACTATAAACGAAAACGGCTAAACGATAAATAAACTAAATTTAAAATAAATTAAACATTTCGATAAACACATTAAAACGCATATTAAAAATTCGAAACGTTTCCTTATCCTTAACGGTTATAAAAACCACTATTTAATCGAATTAAAAATTACTGCAAAACTAATAACATTATTATACTCTATATACTTACCCATTTTTTTTATCGGTTTTAACTTTTAAACGTATCCTATTTTTCCGTATTAAAACGCGTTTATTTATTATATATCAAAGGTTTTATACGACATTACGTTATTTATATTACTAAAAAAATTTTATTCCCGGCTTTTACAACATGTTTAAAATTGCTATAATAACCGATAATATTAAATCCGGATTCGTAAAAATAAGATTTATTCGATTCGATCTTAATTACGTCAATTCCGAATTAAAAATTCCAGTTATATTTATACCGATTATTTTTCTATTTACCTTTACTAACTTTACTATTTCCTTATTTACGAAAACTCCTAAAAATATTATTAAAGCGACTTAACGGGAACGTTATTTATAAAGGAAAATTAGAAATTATTAAGGTAACTTGCTAACAAAAATATTTCAATCGGTTAATCTTTTAATAAAAAGTGACTTATTATTTTTATACAAAATCGCTTTTTTTCGGAAACAAAACGGTTACTTTTACGAAACGAATTATATCCTTAATAAACGCCGGAAAACTAAAAATAAACGTTTTTAAGAAAAAAGGACATTTACTATAAAAAAAGCATAAGCTTTTATAATTACGAAGGAAAGTAATAGTAAATAATCGTAGCTAAAAACGGCCGAAAAAGGTTGTCGTAAAAGGGTTTAAACGAAAAAACGGAAATATGGCGTTTACGGCAAACACGGACATAATGCGTATATTTATAAGAAAAATATAAAGGTATTTAACGATAAAAAATCCAATTAATTTGAATTAATTTAATATATTATAGATATTTAATTCGAATTTGCTATTATGACGTACTAAAAAATATATAGCTTGCTTATATATATAGTTCGCTTATATAATACGTTAGTAATTATTAATAATATGTAATTTATATCGTTTAAATAATAGCTGATTAATTATTAATAACATTAATTAAATAAATAAAATTTTAATTATTAAATATAAACCATATTAATTATGTTATTATAATCGACTCGTTATAAATATTTCTTATATACGTATAATTTTAATATAATTTATTAGCGGAATATATATCTTCCGATTAAAAAGAGCCTTTTTATATTTAAGGTACGTTTAATACCTCCTGCTAGCTGATAAATAACGTATTATATAAAAAGCTAATAAATAAAATATAGTTATTACTTTAAATACTAAGACAAAGCTGTTAGCCCTTTTTAAACTATATAAAAACTTTTCTTTTTATAAAGAACTTTTAATATTATAAGTTTAAAACTAAATATATACCTAATTATCTAGATAAATAATAAGCAAAGGATATAGTTAAATATAAAAAAAGCTCTACGTTTAATTAAATAGTTAAAATACGTCGATATTTACAGCGACTAATATTAATAAACCTTAATTACGAAAAAGAAATTAAATATCGAATTAACGCCTGCTAATATAATAATTGCGGATAACTTTACTAAGTTATCTCAGTTTTAAATATACTAGAAAATCGTTCGGTTATTAAAATCTTTAAAACGTTACTTTTAAATAAATATTATTAACTATTAAAAAGTACGTATCGCATCTTATAAACGGAAGGGTTCTTGTTAATCGGAATATATATATTCCGTAGTTAAAGTATATTAGAGAGCACTGCGTAATTTTAAAATACTAGCAACTAGTTAATTAATATAATAGAACTAATGTCCCTTATATCTGATAAAGAAAACTTAAAAAAAGCTTCGCTGTAATAGCCTTGTTACTTTATACCACGTAGAAACTATTACTTTTATTTTCTCTATTATTTCTTTCTCTTATTCCTTTCTTTCCATCGAAACTCAGACTATTTTAAATGTTAAGTTAATAAGTTAGCTTTTAATAAAGCTCTTATAATTTAATAGTATAATACCAAATTATAACCCCTAAAAAGGTGGGTTCGAATTATATTAAAAACGTCGCAAGCCTGTTTTATAAAGCTCTAGAAAATAAGCTTCCTACTTACCTTTTTATTTTATTTCCTAACTACTCTGGTTTTTTCTTTTTTTTTTTCTAGTAAGGGGGGATGGGGGTAATATTTAAAGAGTTTTGCTATTTGTGCTATATCGCCGTTACTATTCGTACTATGTGCCCCACCTTCCAGCTGATACTGTCAGCTAGCAGGGGGTGCTAAACGCACCCCATATACGGAAAGGATCCTTTTAATCGGAAGATATATGTTCCGTTGCTAGGCTATATAAAAGCTGTACGCGTACGAGAAACATACGCAAGTTAGCTTAATATAACAACACAACTAATATCCCCTATATCTAACAATTAAAAGTCTTATTCGCTTAATTCGCGTTATTATTAATTAATCAAATGTTACTAAGACGATATAAGCTATATATCAATAATAATTATTCATATATTTTATCAATTGTAATAATAACGGTATCGTCAACGTCCTCCGTTATCTATAACGGACCTAAAAACTGGAACCGCTTCAAGGGCGAATTCCAGGCCAAAACGTACGCCCTTAATATATAGGATTATATCGATCTTAATTAGTTATTTCCGTAACCTGTTAAATTAATAAAACCTAATATAACTTCGTATCCGAAACGACGAATTCATTATACGATACGAACTAATACCTTAAACGGTTCCTTAACCATATTTATATTTTCCGGAAAAACTTACGAAAAAATCGATTATACTAATTACTTAACGAATATCCTTAAGATAACGACCGAAAGTAAATAAGCTTACAATTAGAACTTTACGGCATATATTTATAAAAATCGGAAATACGATATTTTTTGAAAAAATAATAACGACTTTATAAAATAAGTCCTAGAATTAATATTTCCAGCAATTAAGAAAATAATTTTTTTTTTAAAAAAAAATTACGGAAATAATATACTAAGTTAATTAAATCCGGCAAAATATACGATAATAAACTTTTAATTAATACTTAACGAAAGTACCGCGAAAAGTTAAAATAAGCCTCGAAATCGATAAAAAAACTAAACGAATAAATTATAAAATAATAAAAAATTATAGCTTAAAAATAGCGATATAAAGTCCTAAAAACGAAAATAACGATCGTATAAGTAAATAACCTGTATACAGCATTAGTTTCCATTATAAGGACTTGGATAACTACTTTTCAAATAATAAAAAAAGCCGAAATTAATAACGGTATAATTAACTATCAGGAAATAGCAGTTAACCTTTTAAATCACTGGACCATAATCTATTTACAACCTATATCAAAAAATATTAAAGTAGCGTTTCCGACGTTCCACGGGATACCCGCGAATCCTTTTAATTAGGATAATCCTAATTAGGAAAAAACCAAGGATAACTTTTAACCGTAAGAAAAAACCCCAGGGCGTAAGCCGAAATAAGGCGGTCATAAAGGTTCCTAAATAGGCCGAAATAACAGTAATAACAAACAAAAACGTTAAAAGTCAGACGTATAAAAGATTCGGTACAAAACATACCTAAACCCTACTTATAAGTTACTTTAATATTATTACGCGTTCCCTAATAAAGCTCTAGCAAAATTCAAACCTAGCAAGGTAATTTTAAGGTTAGTCCAGAACCGAATTACTTCCGATCAATCCTTAAAAAAAAAAATTAATCGTTTATCGAAAGTTATAAAGAAAATAACTACCTAGGAAATAAATTAACTCTTAAAAAAAATAAAACGGATCCTAGCGTACTTCGTAATCTCTAATTAACGTAATACGGTAAACGCCACGTTTTACCCCTTAAGGAATTTGTTTATTTTAAACTCAGGATTTACGATATATATTTTTAACCTTATTAGCAAATTCCTAAACTATAAAATAACGATCTAAAATAACGGAATATACATAAGGAACAGCTTCGTTTTAATTAGAAAATACGGAAAAATAAATATACTGCTTTAAAGCCTTAAAGGCCCAAAAACGTTACATCTGTACAACGTAACCTATTACAAAAATTTCGCATATAACCTAATATCTTTCCGGCAACTCCGAAAAAAAAATATTAATAAAATAACCGAAAAGTTAACAATTTCATTCGAAATAAATATAATCAAGTAATTACTACGCTAATAAACAAATTTAATCAGTTCGTTATCGAAAATATTAACGCAACAGTTACCTATACAACCCTTATATCCTACAAACGAAACGTTAACTTATATATAGCGAAACCATTATAAATCGGTAACAGTACCATCCGGCACCTAAAACTATAATACCCCGGACCCGAAATAATCGCCTAATTACAATCCTATATAAAAAGAATACGCTTAAAGAATCTTATAACAATCGAATACTAAATATATAGCAAGGTAAAGGCTAAAAAGCAAATACGCCGAAAATTAAAGGAAAAAACTTCCCGATTAAAATAACGAATTACCATTAACTTTACGGATTTCGAAAAAAATCTTAAAAGATACGGATACGTTATATTCGCCACCGATAAGTACTTAAGCTTTATTTAGGATATTTACTTTAAAAACCGAAAATAAAATATATTAATTATAACGTTTAAATACTGTTTAAAAATTTTAAAAAACCAAGATAAAATCTTTTTATAAATAATCGAATACAATAACGAAATCTTAAAAAACCATTAATTTCGAAATATATTACAATCGCCTCCTTTTAATATTAAATTTAAGCCCTTAACACCGTATACCCAGGTTTAAAAAGGGGGTACAAAATATTTAAAAAATGTAATTAAGAAGAAAACGATTACGATACGAAATAACGCTAAATTACCCTTATTTCTAATCGTATATATTTTTAAAGTAGTAATATATCTATATAACCGTACCCTTAAATACGTACTCTTTTAACAAAACCTATACAAGGTTTATTATATTTACCTAGTATATAAAAACGGTATTATAATACTTAATCGGAAACCTTAATAAGCTTACTTACGAATATACGGCTATATAACTTACGTTATAATAATTACCGCCATAAAAAAAAACAAAAATTTTAAAAACTAAATCCTAAAACCTGGATTAACTTCTTAATTAGTTACTAATTTATAAATATTTACAAAATTTAAAACCCGTTAATTAATAAGGTTATTATTATTTAAAACGTACAGTTTAACAAAAAGGCTATCTTTTTAAGTAATATTAAAGATTTAAAAGATAACCTTTTATACGTTACAAAATAAAAGCTGCAGAAACTATTACGATAAATAAAAATACCTAATTAAGGGCCAGGCTACCTAAATATACAGATATAAGAAAAAGACGAAAACTTAAACGGAATAATTTAATTACGGGTTAAATAAAAAAAATAGTTTTAAAATAACATAAGTATACAAAATATACAAAATAAAGAAAAATAAAGTTATTCGTATAGGACTAATTACCTTTATACGACCGCTATATTTAAATTATTTCCATCTTTTAAATAATTACTTTTACTAATATTTACTTTAATAATTATTACAATCATTACGCCGACGGAAATAATAAAAATAACCCTAGGCTTTTATTACGTTATTTAACCTAAGGTAACGGTAAAAAACGAAAATATTTTACGGGTTATAAACGTAAATTTCTTATACGTTCCGTATCGAAAAAATGGTTATTAATATAATTATAAAATATAGGAAACCGCGTTTAACGTCAAACGAATAACTTATTTTATTAATATAATCGATAATCGGCCGGTAAATTACGGAAATTTAAAAAAATTAATTACCCAAAATACGCGCCACCTTAATCGGAAAAGTTTCGATATAAAAATATATAAAATCCTTAAATTACGAAACCGGATATATAAACGTAACTTACTACCACCGCCGCAAAGCTATAAAAAGCTAAATATATACCTTCTAAAAAAGATATTTCGTAAAGCCGAAAGGGCTCACTTGCAAAGCTATAAAAAAATACAATCCTGGGAAATCGTTAATCAGTTTTCTGCTAAAAAAAAACAAGTTCTAGGGTATATATAAATATACGTTTATAAATTCGACAAACATAACTGGTTGTAAAAATGCAAAATACGTCTTATTATACGAGGCGATTAATAACTAAAGAACGTTTGTAATAATATATACGTATCTACTTTAACTGGAAAATTATTTAAAATCTTAATTATTATTATAATTAAATTCGATTTAGAATTAAAATAATATAATACTATTAACGTTTTCGTTAACGCCTAGTTACCTTATAAAATATATATAAAAATACCCCTAGGATACCTGTAACGTAACAAAACTCTCCTAATTAGGAAAACTTTATACGGCCTAAGGAAATTGCTATTATTATAACAAAAAGACTTTACCGGGACGTTTAAAAGACTAGGACTTAGCCCCGTTTTTTATAAACCTTATTGCTTTACTTATTAAAAGGTACTTATCTTCTTTTTCGTAAACGATATTATAATAACATATTACAAAAAAAATTAAGATTTTGTTAATTAATTAATTTAGCAAATTCGGGAACGGTATACCTTTATAAAGGATAAGGACTTATAATAGTTTCTCGGTATTAAAGTAATTAAAAATAAACCTAACAGAAAAATCTGGTTATTCTAATCCGACTTTATAAATAAACTGGTTAATTTAATCCTTAAAAAAAGTTTAAATAACTTTTTAAAAATACCTATAACTAACGTTAAATTATTACCGAATTCTAATCTGGCCTATCTAAGCTTTGTTAACAAATACTAAAAAAAAAATTAGTTTTATCCTTTATATAACGATTAATACGTAACCTGATATATCCTTTACCATATTCCGATTTGCCCGTTTTAACCTAAACTTTAACAACGTATATTATAAAGCCGTTAATCGAATTATACTATACCTAATCGGGACCAAAACGTTAACGTTGTAATTCGAAAACGAAAATTCGTTAAATATTTAGAACGATATTTCCTTTACGAATAATACGATTAATTAAAAAAGCTTTCAAGTTTACGTTATAAAGCTATTTGGAAAAATAATAAAATAACGGGCGAATAAGCAAAATATAATAATTACTTCTATAACCGAAACGGAATTGCTATCCTTTACACAGGCTGTAAAAAAAGCCTTATTTAATTTTCGATTAATTAAAAAGCTGTGAATTACCTTAAATACTAAACCGTTAAATATGTGATATAATAATTAACAAACGATACGGTTTATTAACGCCGACGTTGCCCTGTTATAAATAAAGTTGTAATACGTAAATATACATAACTACTAATTACGAAAAACCGTAAAAAAAAAAATAATTAAAGTGGATTATACGCTTACAGGCGATATACTAGCTGATAAATTAATTAAAGCCCTATTACGCAAACCGTTTAGGCATTTCAAAAAGTAGCTAAAACTAATAAATATCACGGAAACTTTCGAACGGCAAAAAAATACCTTACGAATAATGTCAAAAAAGGAATTAACTAATTAAAAGGAATTAATTACCGGAAAAAAGGTCGAATGGAAAACTATGGCTCTAAAAAGTAATAATATGTAACGATTAACGCCATAAATGCTTTAAGGCGTTAAAGGGGTATGTTAGTTAGCAAAAGGTACTAAACGTACCTTATATACGGAAAGGATCCTTTTAATCGGAAGATATATATTCCGTTACTAGGTTATATAAAAGCTGTACGCGTACGAGAAACATACGCAAGTTAGCTTAATACAATAATACAACTGATATCCCTTATATCTAACAGATACACACCTAGCATAGCTATTAGTTTCTAACTAGTTTTACCCCTAAGATTCCGCTTTATTAAAAAGTAAAAAAATATATTTATTTTTAATTAATTTCGTATAGTATAAGATTTTACTAATATAATAAAATAAATTAATTATATATAAATAAATATTTAAATAATAGTAAGTATATATATATATTACGTTAATTTTAATATTTATTATATTAATTAGTATTATCATTGTTTTATAATTTTAATTTAATTTATATAATATATATTTAACTTTATTAACTTTATATATATTACGTTAAGTTTTCGTAAAATAATGATATAATATAATTAATATTTTAATTTACTTCTTGTTTTTAACTTTCTTTTTATAAAATATTAAAAGTTTTATAATCGAAATAATACGTCATTATAATAATAAAATTATTATTTCTGTAATAAAAAGGTCATAATTAATAATTATAATTATAGCTAGGAGTTAACAGATGGTAGATTTGTAGCGGCTATAAGCAGCTGTTAAAAGTAGGACATAGCACGAATAGCAAAGCTCTATTTAAAATCGTAACAGCTTCAGCTGTCAGCTAAGTAACGCAAAATGTGCGCACTTATCAATTTAGTCTTTTGGTGCAGTGGCTAGCCGATATCAGCTGTTAGTTCTTAACAGTTGGAGAGGTGTGTCAGACCTCGCCGAAGACTAAGTCCGTTAACTAAGTCTTGGCTTAGGTAGTACTGCTACTAGTGGAGTCTTCTGATTGCATCCCCGGTACAGCTTTCTCTTAGCTACAGGTGTTTTATGTGTATATAAGGGGGCTTTACCGCCCTCAGTTTCTGTCTAGGACCTCCCAGAGGTCAACCTGATAAATATCTTCTTCCTTCAGTTATATATGCTTCAGTGTGTGATGTCAGGGTCTCATACTTATCCAGAGCATGCTTCTGATCGCCCATTTGCCCTCTTTCCATGTCGACGGCACCATCTCGGTCCATTCGCGATGTCCCATAGGAGTTGTCAGCAGCTGCCCTTAACTCTCCGGGCCTGTGGCTCCTGAATAGCTACTACCGTTGCGTCTTCAATCTGCTTGTCGTTTACCAAGCTGTCGTGTACCTCGCCTCATTTTCGCACATTTAGCTGGATGATTCGGAAAGCCTTACTCACGCTGAGCGGGGTAGAGCTTCCGACAACTTTTGCTGAATGACTCGTGGGGGCCGCTGCACGGAACGCACTTCGTAATGATCTCGGTGCAGGCCCTGTAGTAGTGGCCTCCCTTAGCACATCTTCGGCAAACCTGGGGTTTGTTACATTCGAAGGCTTTGTGGTTGGCTAGTTCCTGGCAATTGTAGCATTGCTTCGGGCGAGTATGGGATTTGAACACCTTAGTCCCTCCCGACTCCCCACCGGCATGGAAATATCCGTCGTAAAGAGCCGCCTGGCCTCAGATGCCTTGGTCAAATACACCACCATGGACCCATAAGCTTTTGGGTTGTCCCTGCCACTTATCCATCCGATTTTAGCAACTCCAGTATCGTTTTCTTCGCCAAAAGCCTGATTGACTCTATCCAACGGAACGCCCAACTTGTCAACCACCGCCGTGCGTCTGACAACATCCACTCTGATGCGATAGTACCCTTGCCCTTCGCTCCAGCTTCGATCCTGCCGTTTGCTTTACCGTTTGCTGCTCGTCTTCATCTCTGCAGGCGACGCGGATACGGTGAGGGTTCTACGGGTTTCTGGTGACGGCTTGGCATCGCCAGTTAGGCGGTTCTTGTTCTGTACGCATTTCCGTTTCCAGCATTGTTCGGATTGCTGCCGCGGTCACTCTGTCTCCTTCCTCAACTTCTACTCTCTACGTGTCGATCGTGCGATAGGTCGTGTCGGTGAGCGTCGTGTTGCCGGTTGAAAGCGTCCTGATGTTGCTGGGTTGGGGGGACAGCGGCAAGCGGGCCACCTCGGCGTACGACAACCGTGGAGACTTATTGACGCGTGTCGTGAAGGCTTCAAGCTGTTCGCGAACTTGCTTTAGGTCCTCGGCTATTTGATCCTTCGTGGCCTGCAACTGTCGCGCCGATTTGCGGATCAATTCCTGCTGCTTTCCGATAACCTCTTTCTGTTCCATCGCTGCCTCTTTCAGCCATTGAGTCTCCGTGCGGGACTCGCCCAGCAGTCCCAGTGCCATCTGAAGCATCGCCATTCCATCGCTGCTGCTGCTGCTCTTCCTGCTTTTGCTTTGTCGTTCGGTTTCTCCTTCGATGGACGTCGTTCGCGTTGCATATTTCTTTTCCGTTTCTTTTACGGTGTCTTCAGGCTGTTGCGCCGTGTCCCGGACCTTGTTGCTGGACCTTACCGTGCAGCTCGATTTTTCGACGTCGAAAAAGGGGCATCCTGCCCCACCACGATTTCGGCCCCCACCAGTTCCGCCATGACGGAGCTACCCAGCCTTCACAAATAACAACCAATCAAAGCCATGCACTCCGATGATCTCTCGAGACGCTAAAATTGCACAGTACTTGTGCCAGTGCCAGTACTCATCTAGTCAAAGTCGCCACTCCGCAGTATACAGCCCTGCTGACAACAGTGACAAAGATGAGTTGGGCGGCTGTTGTTGCCTAAGACCTGGAATGTCACGGAAGTACTGCTTAGTGACAGGCAATGCTAAGTGGGCCTGGAGTCATAACGTTCCGCACTGGTGAACCAATCAAACTTTCATCCATCTGGACGTGTTAATAATGCCGTGCAGCTAGACACTAACATGCTGTGCAATCAGCTAATCAATATTTGAGCTTCGTTATAGCGATTAGCAACATACGATAATCGCGTGTCTAGCTTACGATTATACGCAGAGCCGCTTGTATTAAGTATGAGAACCTTCTGATGGCCGGCTATTCATATCATTGGCTGCAACATTCTGATAGGGGAGGAGGGGGACAGAAGGCAATTCATTTCGTAGCGAAACACGCTGACACTTAATATACCAGTCGTAACTCTTTGCGCCCTAGTATAGCCACCTCTCGTAGAGTTTTTGACGAACCGAGGGACGGTCATCGATATTACCCATTAACACCTGCGATAATTTTCGCTAGGTGTAGGCAGAGGCAACGGCAGAATCCTCACCTAGCGCCTATTCAACTATAAGACTTCACTTTCCCCATTTTCAGGAACATTATGGGCCTCATAGGGTGTTGAGCATCAAGATGGGAGGCGTCATGAGATGATGATGAGGCTACCCTGGATGGGAAATTTTGCAGGGTAGGCTCGTGATGTAATGCAGCAGGAATATATGTGTATGTTGGAATAGAGGTAATTAGGCTTGATATTCCGTGATGATCTAAAAATACTGAGCTCAGCAACGAGTTGCTAAGCCGCTATATATACACCTCGACGCCTTCCTAATACGAATAGAATAACAGAATCTTATATAATAAAGCCTCAAAAAGGTCTTTAATAAGTGATCCTTTTGTTCCTGGCGGATTCGGAACTCCTATATAGCCGTATGCAGCTATATAGCCGAATTCAGCCAAATCCCCTAACTTCCTTTGAATTCCTTGAATTGCTACATGGGGCTGTAACAGATCCTAGAAAGAGGCTGCAGAGCTAGTGATAAGTTGCTGATGCCAGATTTAAAAAAGACTTGGGATAGCGATCAACTAGCCTTAAAGCTGCACGACGAGAACATGGCTTAATTAACAATAATAAAGTACTATCGGTTGTTAAGTAATTTGGTTTGATCAAACTACATAACGACTAAGATTGCTAAATAAGAGCTACATTCACTCGAATTTCATGATTCCTTGGGTATTGGGATCGAACTGACTATCTTCCGCAAGCAATCACTGCTAATTTCATTTTGCGAGGAGACTTGTAACTGTAACCTATGAGATTCGCGACATAAGGCAGGAATATAATAGAGCGTTGTTACCATATATGCGACCTTAATCCCCTCCCCTTCGGCAATTAAAACCAGGTCCCTCCGCAACCCATTCTGGAGTTTAGTGTATTTAGTAGATTTCGTCCAATGATGTCGAGTCCAGATCAAAACGACAGCATCAGATCCAGGATAATGATAGAAGGAGAAAATTTCCGGCGACGGGGAGGCAAAGTATTCGGCGACAGAGTCGGGCTCAACTTGTTTGTAGGAGTTAACAAATTGAACCTCATCTTCTGAATAATCAACCATCTGTGCCGAGAATCAGGGCTTAGTTTTGCATTCTTCCATTCCTCAGGAGGAGCGGACTGGGAGCGAATGCTCACTAGCTGTAGTAATTCACCCTCTTGCAACTCTCGAATAGCAGTCTTGGCGCGATCGTCAATCGGCCAAAGTGGCCTGTTCATCCCCGGAGGGGGGATAGTAATGGTTTCTCGTCCAGTTGATTCCGTCGTCATCTTCGCTTTTCCGCAACTGCTTAAAACGGTCCCGGAGGGGTTCGTGGGATTCGAATTGGGGGAACAGC